>PVKV010012947.1:0-25600 GCA_004027835.1 Alouatta palliata | reverse complement strand
ATCCTGTCTGAGTGCAGCGAGAAGTGGAGGGAGGATTGGGAGTAACTTCTCCAGGGGACAATGCTTTGGTCACAGCAGACGCGCAGAGCCCAGTGACCCGTGTGGGGACAGAGTAGTGTGGGTGCGAAGAAAGGAGACCAGCTTTCCACTCTCTGCAGATCTTTCTTCACTGGAAGATTTGGGGCAATGCATACCGCCTAACCTCCCTCCACTTTCCTGACCTCACAGAGAAAAGAGTTCCTTCCCCCAATCACTGGCTTGTGGTGGTGATTGCAGTGGTTTAATGCACGGGTTTGCCTCCCTGATAATCAGGAGGACATAACCGTAGACAGTGAGAAGGGCAATTCTGCCATTTGGTAAGAAAAAATTAGAAAAGAGGGTAACAGGCGCAGTTGTATGAGAAATTAGAACTGCTGAATAATCCACAAGAAATTTGCTGTGGCATCCAGCTGCAGTCCGCAAGACAAATGCCCAAAAGCCACCAGGAGGCCAAACCGCTGATTTGCTTTCATTAGAATTTTTCCTTTCTTTTTTTTTTTTCTTTTTTCCTTTTTTTGAGACAGTCTCTCTCTGTTGCCCAGGCTGGAGTGCAGTGGTGTGATCTTGGCTCACGGCAACCTCTACCTCCCAGGTTTAAGTGATTCTCCTCCCTCAGCCTCCTGAGTAGCTGGGATTACAGGCGTGCACCACCATGCTCGGCTAGGCTAATTTTTTGTATTTGTAGTAAAGACGGGGTTTTCCCATGTTGTCCAGGCTGGTCTTGAACTCCTGACCCCAGGTGATCCACCTGCCTTGTCCTCCCAAAGTGCTGGGATTGCAGGCATGAGCCACCATGCCAGGCTCTTTATTAGAATTTTTCTAAGAACTGACATTACTTTTGAGTCTTTCCTAATCAACACTAAAATTACTTTTAGAATAAGGGCGAATTGCCTCCAGTAAGGTCTGGATGAGAAGATGGAACGGGATAGAGAAAGAAGAGAGGAGCTGGGCCTCCAGGAGACCCTCGGCTCAGGATTGAGGAGTGTCAGGCCCGGGTAGGTGCTTGTGGTGTTGTGTGGGCCGGGGTGAGGAGGGTTGCGTACGTGAGGGGTGGGGATGGGGGTTGCAGGTGCTGTGTGTGCTGTACGTGTGTCGTGCTTGCAGGTGATGCATGTGTGTGTTGCGTTGTTTGTGAGAATTGGGTGTGGGTGCATGTTGGGTGTGTGGAGGGGTTATATTTGGGTACTGTGTGCATGTTGTGTGTGTGTAGGATTATTTTGGGGTGGGGTGTGTGTGTGTGTGTGTGTGTGAAAAACGTCTCTCTTTAAACGCAGAGTTTGAACCCTGGAGGTTTTGCTCATTGATTCCTGGGATTCTAGGGCAATAAGGAGAAAGGGTATTTTCTTAGGAGAAGCCACATCACTGGACTCTTGAATTGTAATGCAGTACAGCCAGATTCTATTAGCCTTTAGGATAAAATGTGAAACTTGTCATTTCTCTTAAGCGGTGGGCCAAAAATACTAAAAAAAAGAAGAAAGAAAGAAAGAAAGAAAGAAAGAAAGAAAGAAAGAAAGAAAGAAAGAAAGAAAGAAAGAAAGAGAAAGAGAGAAAGAAAGAAAGAAAAATCAACACAGATGTTCAGAGATGGGCCATGAGGCAGGGCCAAATGAGAAGCCTCTCAGATCTTGGGAACTCTGAGTCATTCAACAAAAGAACTCCAGTCCTGGGAGAAGTGATACCTACCCTTAGAAAGATTCCCAGTTCACTTTCTGTGAGCTGGAGCATTTTTCAGGCATCCCAGAATTGTTGTTCTTTGCTTTTTTGTTTTTTAGGGGACAGAGTCTTGCTCTGTCGCCCAGGTTGGAGTGCAGTGGTGCAATCTCAGCTTATTACAACCTCTGACTCCTGGGTTCAAGAGATTCTTCTGCCTCCTGAGTAGCTGGGATTACAGGCACCCGCCATCACACTCAGCTAATTTTTGTATTTTTTTTCCTTCCTTCCTTCCTTCCTTCCTTCCTTCCTTCCTTCCTTCCTTCCTTCCATCCTTCCTTCCTTCCTTCCTTTCCTTCTTTCTTCCTTCCTTTCTTTCTTTCTTTCTTTCTTTCTTTCTTTCTTTCTTTCTTTCTTTCTTTTTCTCTTTCTTTTCTTTTCCTTTCCTTCCTTCTTTCTTTCTTTCTTTCTTTCTTTCTTTCTTTCTTTCTTTCTTTGTTTCTTCTTTCTTTCCTTCTTTGAGACAGATTCTCACTCTGTTACCAGGCTGGAGTGCTGAAGTGCAGTGGTGTGTTCCTTCCTTCCTTCCTTTCTTCTTTCTTTCTTTCTTTCTTTCTTCCTTTCTTCCTTTCTTTCTTTTCTTTCTTTCCTTTTTTGAGACAGAGTCTCACTCTGTTGCCAGGCTGGAGTGCTGAAGTGCAGTGGTGCGATCTCGGCTCACTGCAACCTCCGACTCCCTGGTTCAAGCAATTCTCCTGCCTCAGCTGGGATTACAGGTGCGTGCCACCATGCTCAGCTAATTTTTGTATTTTTAGTAGAGATGGAGTTTCACCATGTTGGCCAAGCTGATCTCTAACTCCTGACCTCAGGTGATCCTCCCATCTTGGCCTCCCAATGTGCTGGGATTACAGGCATGAGTCACTATGCCTAGCCCCAGAATTGTGTTTTGCCATAAAATTTCTAAGAAACTATGTAGGGAAAAAACACTTGAATAGAACTTAAATGATAAATAGAATAATATTTATGATTTATATTGAGTATTTTAATGCTAAATTGTATTGATGTGAACAGTTTTTTTTTTCTTTTTAACAACTGATTGATTCATCCATTCATTCACTTGGCAAACATTCCTTAGTGTTTACACTGGGCAGGCAGCGTGACAGAGTCTGTAAGACACAGCCCGTAAAACACAGCCCATGTCAGGGCCATACTCATAATTCATTCACCAAACATCTGTTCCCTTCTCTGTGCTAGCTTGCAGGGATAAGACAAAGCCTGTCTCTGACCTCATAGAGCTGGCATTCTAGCAGGGAATTTAGACACTAAGTTATTAAGTCCCACAAAAAGAAATCTTGGGGTGAAGGAAGGATTCTTGGAGAAAGTGACAAGTCATATACGACCCGGGGATGTTAGCCAGGCAAAGCAAAGGCTCGTGGGAGGGGAGAGAGAGGGAGGAGATAATTGAAAATTCAGGTGCTGAGGTAGCTGTGAGTGGGGAGAAGTGGAGTGTATTTGCAGAACTGAAGAAAGCCTCCTCTGTCTGGAGCCCAGAAGTGTTGGAGAGAGTTGGGTGGGAGAGGCTGGGGAAGTAGGTGGAGCCTGGTCAGGTGGAGTTTTGGAGGTCATCTTTTGTATTCCATCTATGCTAAGATCAAAAGGACAGGGAAGTGCTTTTGCTTCGGGCCATCAGGATAAATGTTGTGGAAGGACATCCCCAAGTCTACCGTCTCCATAGCACTGGGTAGCAAGCCTTCCTTTGGTTGGGCCTCCAGGTCACAGCTGGATGTGCGAGTCAGTCTGAAATGAAACGAAATCTCTCAAAGCCTAAGTTTGCATTTCAGGTTCAAAGGGAAGAATCAGCTAGGAAAGTTCAATGTGAAAAGGAGGAAATGCTGTTTCTGGTCTTATTGTGTTGGTGATGATGGTAGTCATCGTTACTGGACAACATTAGTGGTTTCCTATGTTATCCACTGAATTCTAAGAGCGCATGGCTAATGTTCATTTTTCATTCATTACAGACACTTTCCACATCCAAAGTAGAATGAACCTGACTGACAGTTTGTATTGAATCTTGCAGGACTTGAGTTTGTGGATTACACAATACATAAGCCTAGTCGTGCGTGTGTGTGCATGGATGGAGCATCCATTTTTCCTTGCAGAGTGTGTGCAAACTACTTCTTAATTTTCAAAGGAGTTAAAAAGGCTCGGTGCATTTTAAAAAATATAGAGGCATATCTTATTTTACTGCTTTTTGCTTTATTGTGCTTTGCAGATATTGCAAGTTTTTTCCACATTATTGTGTTTTTAAAGACACTATGCTATTGCACATTTCAAACACAACACAAATGCTATTGCACACTGAGAGGACTACAGTATAGTGTAAACATAACTCTTATAGGCACTGGGAAACCCCAAAATGTGTGTGACTTGCATTATTGCAATATTCACTTTATTGTGACGATCTAGAACTGAACCCACAATATCTCCAAGGTGTGCTTTTCATAGAATCATAGCCCTTTGTGTTGAAAAAAAATTCTGTGTCTGTGCTGTATTAGCCAATAAACTCAAAGGGCAGTGAACTCCAGACATAAATAAAAAAGTGTCATGTCACTTATGCCAGAAAGTTGTGCAGAAAAGGGGATCATCCACTCCAATCCAGCTCCGACTGGTTTTACCAGAGGCGCTGAGCACCTTGGAGGCATTTGAACTTGACCCATGGGAGCGTTCTGTGGGCTTCAGAGTTTCCCTCCAAAGCCTTATGTCCATACACATGTTGTGTCTCCTGTAAGCATTCGGTTTATACTGCATTGAGCATGTATACGTAAATGTGTATTAAGCATGTTTATTCATACAATATGTAAATGAATATTAGGCTTTATGTGTATCTTTTTCAGAGAGGTCTCTTGGCTCTGCTGGCTTTTTTTTTTTTTTGAGATAGAGTCTAGCTCTGTCGCCCAGGCTGGAGTGTAGTAGTGCTGTCTCGACTCACTGCAATCTCTGCCCCCTGGGTTCAAGCGATTCTCCTGCCTCAGCCTCTCAAGTAGCTGGGATTACAGGCACCTGCCACCATGCCCAGCTAATTTTTATATTTTTAGTAGAGTCACGGTTTCACTGTGTTGGCCAGGCTGGTCTTGAACTCCCGACCTCTTGATCCGCCCGCCTCAGCCTCCCAAAGTTCTTGGATTACCAGCATGAGCCACCACACCCAGCCTCTGCTGGCTCTTTATAACCAAATGAATGCAGAGGCAGCAAACTCCTTGACCTGGCAGATGGTCCCAAGCCATCACTGTGTGTCTGAGCTCACAGAGGCCCTGGGATCAGCTCTGGAACCAGCCTCTACCTTTCCCCAGAGCAGGGAAAAGGAGAAAGGTTAGAAACTTAACACATTGTAATGATACACCAAGGGGTTGAAATGAAAAAGTGTTTTGTACAGATTTGAGAACTTACAGTCCAAGACACCCAGTTGCCTAAAATCTGGGGATTGCAGATATAAATAGTCTAAAGGATTAGGATGGTTTCTATGGGCAACTCCTGAGCCCACGTTTCTAAGGAGATGATCTGTTGATTGTTAATGAGTCCTGTGAATGCTTTAAAAAAGAAAAACGACATAGCGTTTGAGAACTCTAGACTAAAACTAATTTGTACACACTTCAGGAAATATGACAAAGAAAAAGCTTTTAATTTTTCTTTATTTCTTCATTATTGAAAAGGTTATTGATCAGTTGAGTGCAGATAAAAGGTTCTTAGAGTAGATCAATCACCTGTTGTTAGTGAAATTCTTGGAGTCTAAATCTTAGCTATTTACAGTTTTACATTATCACCTCTAAATGTTTTGTCTATTGTAATAATGAATAACTAATGGACTAGAGTTTGTAGAACTTTGAATATAAATGATTTCATTTGATAAATAGAGTTTAAAGTCAAAAGTAACCAGAGAAGTCTTTTAACTTGTACCGAAAACAATTTGATAACATATTGTGTTTGTGACAATTTCTTTCATTAATGTCTTCACTTTTTCTTGGGAATCACTACTGCAAAATAGTTACAAGAATATCTCTGGTTTCACTAAGTAAAAGACCAACAAACCAATTGAAAAGCAGACAAAGGATATTAATAAGACACCTTATTTGTAAAACGTAATAAACAAGCCCTAAATGTATGAGAAGGTGTTCAGCCTCATCATAGGAGAAACGTGAATATGAATTCAATGAGAATATCTTTTATCATCTATAAAAAGGGCAAAAATTCAAAGTGTGGCAGCACATTCTGAGGATGACGCTGTAAGAATAAACAGGCATTTACACAAACTACAGGAAAATGTGTACATTGAAGGGAAATCCAGGAATATTAGGAAATCATAAAAGCTGAAAAATCAAGAATCTTTCAACCTGGAAATACCACCTTTGGAAATTAACGCAACAGATACACTTACAAATAGGAAAAGATGAGCATCAAGATTATTCCTGAGTGTATTGTATGAATGAACAGACAAGAATTGAAAGTGTCCATCAACCATGAACTGGTTAAATCATGACACAGTCATGTGACAGAATATGCAGCTTAAAATAATGAGAAGGACTTTTATGACCTGCTATGGAAAGAGCTCTAAGATATATTAATGGAGAAAAAAAAGTGTGCAGAGCATACAACTTTTTGTGGAAGGAAGGCAGGAGAAACAAAAAAAAGTGTATATTTGCATATGCTTGCATTTTCATTAAAATCCCAGAAGGTATACGCCAGAAACTCTTAAAAGTTGTCACTTGTGTATTAGAGTTGGGGTCAGGAGCGAGCAGAGAGAAGACAGGTAGGACCAGAGTGGAAGCGAGACTCCTCACCACATGCCTTTTAGATTTTTTTTTTTTAAACCAGGTGACACGTTACCTATGTTGAAAAGAAACTAGACATTTCAAAAATAAAAATATGGGCTCCAGAATGAGCTTTCCTGGGTTCAAATCCAATCTCTGTCACTTAGCAGATATGTGACCGTAGGCAACTTATGCTTCTTGTCATTTATTTCCTAACCTTAAAATGGGAATAATAATAATAGTACCTAAACCACAAATTTGGAATTCAAAGAGGATAGCACTTGAAAAGTATTGACTGAGGGCGCCTGGCACCTATTAAGCATGTAATAGAGGTTTGCCGTAATTATTTCTGATCTGGCGATTCACTGGGAGAGGAGACACCTTGGATTTGAAGAGAGGTGCATTCTAAGAAGATTGGAGTTTAGAATACCAGTTATTAGGTTAGAAAAAAAATCAGAAATGAGTTTTATTAAGCAGAATCAATCTTGATCTTGAGAAGTAAGCTTGAACTATGATTTTAAAAGGAGGTATGTAAATATATTTTTCTTTCAGAATAAAACTACAGTGCTTAAGACAAAGTGAGCACTTCCCAGATGAGGCTTTGTTAGCTAAAAGGCCTGGGGCTTGCTTGAACAACAGTGATAATACCATCTTTTGTTTACACATTACTCCGTATCATCTTTTATTGTATATCATCTTACATGTATACACTGTCTCATTTACTTTCCTTAGGATATTCCACCCAGCTGTGTGAGTTGGCATTTTAAGTGCTTATTGGCAAATAGGACAGTAAAATGAAAAGTCAGGGGGAAGAAGTTTCCAATCTCTGTAAAACCTTAAAGCAATCTCTACCACCTCAATGGGCGGTGTCCCTGCAGCTGCTTCAGGAATAGAGATGGCAATAAATCTAAAAGCTGAGTAAGCGCTATACAAGAAACGGTCGTTTGGAAATTCAGAATCTACTTATTTTAATTTGATCTGGTACTGTGCCAAACACTGGTGAAACCACGATGAGAAGAATACAAGCTGTAGCTTCTAGCTCAGAGAGGGACCGGTGAGTCCACAGGCTACCCAAGGTGGAAAGCTCAGCACTACCTACAGATGTGTGGGAGGCTCAGGGGTGGAGGAGAGAGGGTAAACGTTTCACAGGTCAGCAAGCTACGTGTTTGGTTCAGGTGAAAGATTTCCACCTTGGCGTGAAAGGAGCAAAGACTTTGGAATGCAGCTTTGAATCACGTTTGTGGCTTTATTAAGTTCTGTGAGACTCAACTTTTTCATCGGTTAAATGGGCTGATAATTCAACTTGCAGAGAAGTTATGCAAATTAGAAATAATGTATAGGAGTATACCGCAGGTACTCAGCAGATGGTAACAGTCACGATGAGAAGCCACGGGAATGTAGGGTCCTTGGGGATGGGTTTTATTTTACTTCATTATTTTTTTTGAGACAGTCTCCCTCTGTCGCCCAGGCTGGAGTACAGTGGTGCAATCTTGGCTCCCTGAAACCTCCGCCTGCTGGGTTCAAGCAGTTCTCCTGTCTCAGCCTCCTGAGTAGCTGGGATGACAGGCACCCACCACCACGCCTGGCTTATTTTTTGTATTTTTAGTAGAGATGCGGTTTCGCCATGTCAGCCGGGTCTCGAACTTCCAACCTCAGGTGATCCGCCCGCCTCAGCCTCCCAAAGTGGTGGGATTACACACACACACGGCAGGGGATGGGAATTTTTGCTGGTTTTATTCACTTTTATATGCCTCAATGTGCCTAGAACAATGGCACTTAATAAACATATCTTAAAATGAAGGGATGGTGGAAGGAGAGAGTAGGAGAGAAAACAGCACATGTAAAGGAAACGCCTGCTCAGTCTGGAGGTAGCAGGGAAGTCATGCGGTTGGGCGCATACCTCTGCATGTATACGCATGAGCTGGCACTCATGGGGAGAGAGGCAAGGGCGAGGCAGCAAGGAGGTGCCTTTAAAGAAATTTCAACAGCAGATCCTGCCATCAAATTGATCTGATATTTTAAGAGTCACCATCCATAAAATCACTTTTTATAATCCCCAAATATTTGCTTCTGGAAGGAGAGAAGATCTGACAGGAGGTACTGGGATTTGGTTCTGTGATCTAAAAGAGCCATAAATCTTCTGTTCTTTCCAACCAGTGCAACCCGGGATATAAACACTGTAACTGGATTTGGATTTATGTTCCGCCTCTTCCTGTAAACCGTGGAGCTGTTTTGGGGGGAGGATGAAATGTACAAAGGCAATCTGCGTGTTTGGCATTTTCAAGGTTCAGAGTTACCTGAAGCTCAGGCCTCAGCTTCCTTAAGCTGCTAAATTCTGCCTGCCACAGCAAGTGTGGACGAGGTGATTTGAACCCCCTTTACCCAAGTCCCAAATGACTTAGGACATTTGGATGTGGAGGGTTGATCCTGAGTCAAGCTTTGAATAAACTTAGAAGAGAGAGGCTGAAGGTAAGAAAAGTTAAGTTGTTCCTGCTTTTAAAAAATGCTTCTCAGGAAAGGCCTCTGGTTCCAGAAATGCTGTGGATAAGTAATCTGAAATCTCCCCAAATCCAGATATCTCTAAGCGCTAGGAAAATGTTAGTAAACATCCTTTTAATACAATAATAGTTAATATTTAGTGAATACTTATTAGATACTATAGTAAATATGTGCTTTATTTTGCTTAATTCTTCATGGCCCAACAAGTAGAACTACTCAAAAAATGATCCTGAGAGCTCAGTCCTGAATTTTCCCTACATGACATAGGGAAAGAGTTGGCTGGCACTGGAGTCTCCCCTCCCCCTGGAAAGAGGGTGTGCACCTAAACGCGGCATCCCGCAGGACCAACTGCAAATATTCCCCAAGAGCGGTGCCACCCGTCTCCACAGGACCCATGTTTCCCGGGTGCTGGGCAGCTGGCCTTCCTCAGATGCCTCCTCAGCTCTGCTGGCATCTAAACCCAGACTGCCTGGCAATCAGTGGTCTGCCTGTCTCCTTACTGGAAAGTGGTGTTCCTGTTTATCCTTTGAGGAGATAGAACAATAGGGTCAAGACTGCAGCCCACTGTGTGGCAAATAGCTTGGTCTTTACACTAGTTCAGTTTTCCATAGGATTATGAGAAGATGGAGACCCCTATGCCTCTGGGGCCTGACTCTTGGTTCCAAATTTCCCCAGTAAATCTTATTGCCATTCCTTAGCTTATACTATGTTTTGTTGTAGAATCTATCCCAGGGCCCATTGCTCCCCATCCTTGCAGCAAATTTATTAGTTAGAAATTACTCTTTTTATTTAGAGATGAGGAAGATGAAGACACAGACAAGTTTCTTAGTGCCTTAAAAATTCTTAATAATCATGTTTTATCATAATGTTAAACATTACGAATAACTTGCTAGCTAGTCCCATAGATAGCAAGTGGTAGGATTTGAAAGTGGGTCCTCTGATTCCTGAGACTGTGATTTCACAAAGGTTGCTAAACTCAAGGAAACTGGCAATTTATAAAGATCGGAATGAGTGCTCAACTCTTCAAGGAAACACCGCGCAGAAGTTCACATCTCAGCACAGGCTCCAATCTCAGCTGCAGCAAGCAGCCTCCATTTAGTCTTCAGTGGTGCCGCTTACTTTCTCCCAAGTCTCAGGCTCATGGCACTTTGTGGTCAGCTCCATGGAGAAAATATACTTAGCAAAGGAAGGAAGCAACATGGCTGGGTCTACAGAGAAGACGCAAGCTTCGTTCTCACTCACTGCGTGTCCAGGGGCGAGGAAAAGCAAGACAAAGCATGGGAGATGGAAGCAAACGTCCTTTACAATGCGGAGCTGGGCTTGCAAAAAAGGATTGGCTGCTTCCGGGTCAGAATGGAAAAAGGAGTCCATAGGCTGAGCCAGGCTGGGGGTGGGTGGGTGGCATCCCAGGGACTTAGGGCTTGGGCTTGTAGCGGGTCACCGTAAGTGAGATGGGCACTGAGAACCGCGAATCCCGCCTCTAACTAGGGCCACTAAGGGTTCCATTTCAGTGAGCGAGCAGCATAAAGGAAATGCCCCCAGCAAACAGCTACGGTAACACTAGGCCTTTCTGTCTTTTCCAGACTTGGAGTGAACAAAAGTCTCCCTTGGGAATTCTCATCAATAGCCCTGCGGCACATTGGGCCATTAATAATAAACATCATTATTAAGAATTTTTAAGGCACTAAATAATCAGGAAATAGGCAATTCTAAGATTATATAACCCTAGTAACATCATCTCAATGCATTTAAAGCAAAAATTTACAGGCTTACAAGGAGAAAATGGAAAAGCTACTAACTCCTCGTTATCCCTGAATTATAATAAACTCTGTGAGGGCAGGCACATCAAAGCTTTGTTCACTCCAGGGGCTAGAACAGCAGGTGCTTGGTTGCTATTTGTTAAAGGAATTGGCAAATAATGCCAGAAAAAAGTCAAAGATTTTGTCCTTGCCCTTCTGTAGCCACTTAAGGTGGTTTGAAAGATGACAGAGTGAGTTTCCAACCCCAGGGGACATATCACCAGAGGCCAAGCACCCCATAACTGGAGGGTATCAATGGAGGCTGGGCACTCCAGCCCTGGAGGGATTCATGTTGCCTGGTGGGATCTCTATAGAGGAAATTCAGTCACCCAAAAGATCAAATTAATTTTATGATCATGTGGCTTATTTGGATATGGAGTAATTCTTTCTTGGCGATGCCCTATGCTCAGGAGAGGGACAATCAGTGACAGTTTGGGCCTTCTGGGCTGTGTATGATCTGGCACAGAGCACACTCCTAAGTCTGATGTTATAGAATCCATCCCATTCATTTATTAGCAATGAAAGGTTTTAGAGCACAGCAAGTGCATTTCCATGCTGTTTCTAGCTGTACAGCTAACAAAGTTAACCCCGTTAACTGTATATAGGCAATTCTGCATTCCCCTGTTAAAATACACACATTCTAGTCAAGCACCATGGGACTTTTCCTAAAATTGAGCAAGAACTAGCCTGAACATAAATCTCAATAAAAAACTAGAATCAGCACGCATTGAATTGGATGTTAGTTCTCTAGCTAACATCCAATTCATTCAGAAATTAACAATGAAACCCACCACCACCCCAGATGGAATGATGACAGTTCTATAGTTTCCTTTGGGATCCTTGCCTTATTCCTTTTCACATCTTTGCCAGCTTCCCCTAGTCCAGTCCTTGCACACAGCAGACAAGGTGGGCATGTTTGCCTTGTTTTCAGCTTTAAAGGATATGACACATGAAGGGTGTGGTTAGTTGTGGAATTTTCGTAGCTGTGCTTTCCAGGTTAAGGAATTTCCCTTCTATTCCTTTTCCCTGTGTTTCAGTGAAACAACATTGAAATTTATCAGATGTTATGGTTTAACAATGCTGAGTGAGAAGTATATGTGAGTGCATTACTGTATTTTCTGTCCTTTTCAATCTTTCACAATTAAAAAACAAACAAACATAATTTTCAGCAGCAAAACGCCAGGTCAAATGTCTTTCTTAACAATAGCAGCTAGTATGGAGCACCAACCACACGCAATATTTTTAGACGATGCCTACTGAGTAAGAAATTTATTCAGAAAAAAAAAGAAATGAGCTCAAATTTCCCTGAATGGTAGTATGTTATGATACCATGGGTCATAATTGCATGAAGCACCTCTAAGTTATTGCACAGACATCTCCCAAGAATTAGTTTGGAGCCACCTTGATGCTCAATTGGCTTCTATATTTATGTGTTTTGCTTACTTTATAGCAAAATGAGGCCTTTGTGAAATAATGTTCATAGTACTTCTACTCTGTGTGATACAGATAATAATTTACCTCCTTAAGTGAAGTGATAATATTAACAGTATTTATTATATGTCAACTATATGTGTAAAATAAGAGTTTAGAGTATAGATCCTGAAGTCAAATCATCTGGGGTGAAATGCCATCTCATTTGGGTGCTTGTTGGTTATGCAGCCTCTGACAAGGTACTTTGCATCCCTGGGCCTCTGTTTCCTCATCTGTAAAGAGGCATAATGACAGCACCTAGGTTTTAACATGTGTGAGGATTATGAACCAACAAAACATATGAGTGCCACTGTGGAACTCACAGTGAGTGAGAGAGCCCGGTGCTTCCTGAGCCCTTGCTAACCGCCAGGATCTGCGCCCAGTGCTTTGCCCACGTTATCCCCCTTAATCCTTCAGTGTCATGAGAGATATCCCCCTATTATGCCTACTTTGCACATGAGGTCATTGAGGTTTGTGGTTGTTTAATCCCTGCCTTATGACTGCTGTGGCTCATGTATAGGATCTGTTTGATGCTGCCTCCTTGATTAGAAATAAATCCCTGATTTTTATCATTGTTCCCATGAGAAAATATTGTCCACTTTGCAATGATTTACTTATAGTGGTGCTTTGGGGAATGCACCGAAGCAAACCATGACATGAAATGAACAATTCACTAAATCAAATAAAGGAAAAGGAATACAAAGCCAGCAGGGCACAGTGGAATGGAAACCAGTGTCGACCTGAGAACCGGGACGCCTGGGTCCAGCTCCTGGTTCTGCCTCGAGCTGCCATCTGTGAAACGACAGTCCTGGTGCACATGGTAAACAGCTTCCCCTCCATCTGTGTAAGCAGTGGCTTGAGAACGAGGGAACTAGAATCCTCGTTCTTGTTGCTTCATTTCTGTGACTTTAGATTTCTTGCCTATCACCTTAGTGGATCGAAGCCAGGAACTTCAAGACTCACTTCCTGTTCTAATATTCCTTTGCCAGAAAAATTATTTCCTTTATTGCAAATTATATATCTTAGAGGTTTTAGAAACAATCAGGTTTAGTGCTAAAGGAGTAGCAATGCTGAAAAAGTTTATAGATTGATTATGCAGTTGTATTCATTATTATTACAGATTTACTATGCTGTTATTAATTTGGGGAAATGTAGGGTTTCAAGGCAGCTACAATTTTCTGAGTATTGGGTATGGTGTTGTTGCCCATGTGTGTTTTATGCCAAAGGGACATTGGGAAGGATTGATGTTTTTTAGGAAGAGTAAGAACATGTTACTTTTGTTATAACACTTGATACTCCTATTCTGTGAGATCCTGCATGCACACTACACAATTTGGAAAACATTTTGCAACAGATGGCATAAACAGACCCAGATGAAACTGATTATTTAATCAGACTAACCTCTTTCCTTGGCTGATGACATGAACTTTCCAGCATTCCAATTTGTTATAACTTTAATCAGTTTGGACCCACTTGGTTTTAAAGTATCTATGTCAGAAACAGTCACATGTAGGAAAAAGATTTGAAATCTTTCCAAATCCAAATGTGAAGCTTTTCAGCCAAGCTCTAGAAGGAAAGAAAATGTGGGACGAAGAGCAGATAGGCAGCTAAGATGAGAGACTCCAAAACGTCTGATTTTGCCTTTATTGTAGCTATTGACTTCATTGGGGACCCAGGGCAACTGCTCCTACTTACCTAGGCCTCATTTATCCCAACTGTAAGGTGAGGATAATAGCCATTTATGTACCTTGAAGGGGTAAGGCTGCGATTAATTAGTTAATGTGTTCAGTGTGCTTTGAAGTGTTAAGTGCTATTAAGCGTCATTTAGATCACCCTAATAATTTCATGAACTCGGGGTTCTTTTCACCAGCTGAGCAGCTGGGATCTTTGATCAGATTTTTCAAATGGCAGAGAAGTTTTAATGCAAATACCTCAAAACTGGTTCGTACTGGTATTTGACATTAAAAAAAAGGAGTTAAACACTTGAGCAATCACCATGTCCCAGTGTACCAGAAAGCAGAATAATCTCTTCACGATAATGGAGGTAAATATTAGTACCTTTTCCCCTTTCGCTTGGTTCCCTCTCCCCTAGTCTCTCCTATCTCAGTGCCTCGTAGAGTTTCACTGCCTGAAATGTTTGCAACAGAAACTCGGAGTAATGACTTTTCGCAGTTCGCAAACATGCTTGGCAATCTGCTGGCTGCAACGCGCCCTGCTCCCTGGCTCAGCGCACGACATGAGGGTGTGGGTGTCTGGTCTGGGTGCTTACTGTTGCCACGGACACAGTTTCAGCTGGTATGAAACAGAGGTCTCAGTTCATTAGCTAAGCCCCAGTTGAAGAATACCCTAGAAGATGCAGGTTTCAAACCAGCTTACTCTGAAGAGGCACCCAAACTATTTGAAAACAGCTTGTTTGAACACACTGGAGCTGTACGTATCGGAGCTCACGTTTTCTTTAAGGAGCTTCCTGGAAGTCAAGTAAGTGGTGGAGTGGTCAAGCAGGCGGTCGGTGGTGCATTTGGGGCCACGATCAGCCACTTCATGATGACTCGGGTCAGGGCACACATGCTGCAAGCTGCCTGGCGCCAACTTGCCCCCACCCCCAAGGTAAACCTCTGGCAGGCGCGTCAGACAGGGTTCCGGAAAGGCACAGCCAGTGCCTCGGCACTGTGGTCCATGGCTTTGGGAAATGCATCCTTACCACCGTTAGCGGTCAGCCCTCCTCTCATCAGGCAGCGGGTTTAGAAGTGGTTCCAGATCCTCCAGCATTGTGTGGAAAGTGCTGATAGGAAGAGAAAGTCAGTGGATTCCAATGGGCCAGGCTCATTGGCTTGCAGGATAACCTTAGTTATTCAGTCTGGTCTTTGCTCATCCAGTCTAAAAGCTACCCAGGTGTCCTGGGCAGCAATGTCAGAAAATACTTAGGGATGGAAGTGCAACTTTTATTTAAAAAACAGCAGACACTGGGGCCTACTTGAGGGTGGAGGGTGAGAGGAGAGAGAGGAGCAAAAAAGATAGCTGTTAGGTAGTGGGCTTAGTAGCTGGGTGATGAAATAATCTGTACACAAACCCTCGTGATGTGAGCTTACCTATGTAACAAACCTGTACATATACCTTTGAACCTAAAATAACAATTAAAGAAATTTAACTGAAGACAATAAAACTCATAAGAAGCCTAGTCCCTTTCTTACCTCTCTCCATTCCTTTAATTGGGTTCCTTTGGATGTAGCTTCCCTGTTTGTGGCTCCTATTTGAGGATTTCGTGACATGTACTACTTATCTTTTTTATTATATTTAATCAGCACTTTCTAAATCAAGATACAGGAGAAAATACGTTCCATTTTTTAATTTAGTAGGCTAGCGTGAATTTGATGTAGATAAGACACCCTTGCTTGGTTTTGCATTCCCTGCTGGATAAACATTCCTGGTATAGGTAATGTGTGTATCACGGAGATAGCACAGGGAACTGAGCTGCGATAACTCGCTGGGCCTTTTCTAACGAGTGGGTTGAGTGATTTCATTCCAGGCCTGTCCCGTGGTGCATGAGCTGAGGGTTTCCCATGGTCTGATTGGCAGGCCTGCCTTTCTGAGAGTAGCTAGCCTCTCTGCCCCTAGACACTTGGCATGTTTTCACAGAGTCATGGGATCAATGCTAGCTGGAACAGAGCAGCACAGCCTGAGGCATCTGAAGGACGGAGGCTTCCGGGATGAAGATTCTCCTTAAACCACTTTATTAAGTACTTTTCGTTTTGTTTTGCTTTATTTAAGATGGAGTTTCACTCTTGTTGCCCAAGCTGGAGTGCAGTGGTGCAATCTCAGCTCACGGCAATCCCCGCCTCTGGGTTCAAGCGACTCTCCTGCCTCAGCCTCCCAAGTAGCTGGAATTACAGGCGCCCGCCACCATGCCCAGATAATTTTTGTATTTTTAGTAGAGATGGGGTTTCGCCATGTTGGCCAGGTTGGTCTCAAACTCCTGACCTCCAGTGATCCTCCCACCTTAGCCTCCCAAGGTGCTAGGATTACAGGCGTGAGCCACCGTGCCTGGCCTATTAAGTGTATTTTTTAAGAGAAACAATTCACTACGTGGCATCTATTTTTAGAAGTCTAGAGCTGTTAGAAATAGGCCTGAAAATGATGTTAGTCTACATTTAAGCATAAGTTAACGTAAATTCTAATGAATACCTTTGACAGAAAAACTGGAATACAACAGTTGATTTGGGAAATAAGCTTAGTGATTCTACTTCATTTTTCTCGCTGTCTTCTTGGGGCTTGGACAAAATTTCCATTTTTTCATTTCAAGTCTTTGCACACTTTTTTTCTAAAGTATCAGCGTGTATTTTCCTGCCTTGCTACACTCAACATTATTGAATCCAGTTAAATTGTTTTCATTAACAGGCCCAACTTTAGCAAGTCTCTCCCCAAAAGCTGCTAAGCCCTTCGGGACTCACTGGCTGGAGTCCTCTCCTCTGTCTACTGTCCTGGCTTTACCCTTGGGGAGATGCTTTTAAGTAATCAAAGGAGCAGGAGTGGTAAGATCTCCAGAAAATCCACATCCTGGGTCAACGGGATGAAGAACTAATTATTGTCAGAGGGAAAAGTGAACCCTGCTGGATAGGGACAAAGCCTTGTACACAGTGACTGTGCAATGCCGGCACCTCCCGGTGGGCTGAGCCTCAGCCAGCTTTTTGCAGGATTTACCGTGAGCACTGTCAGCCACTGGGATGTGACTGCAATTGTCACATGCAACAAAGGGATTCTACTGCTTGGGATTTAACAGAGACGAAAATGAATGCATCCTCATTGCCCGAAAGAGAACACCATGCCTTCATATCTGCAATAATTAAAATTAGGCAATGGTGAGTAATAAATCCCACAGTTGGGGTATTGTCTTTCCTTCCAGGCTCTTTTCTCAAGGGTTCCTGGCCTGTCCTCCTGCGCTCTGTGCTGTGTGCGGAGCTCGTGTTTCCTCTTCTGTTCCCTCTCAGCGCCTGTGACTGCTCCTCCCATCATGGCGCTCAGCCTTTCCTGCTGCGCCTTCCGAGTTTTTCTTCCTCCAGTTGCTGGTTCAGGCTGTGACGGCTGAGTCTTTCTCACCTCCGCAGGCAGAGCAGCATAGCTGCGTGCCGCCTAGATCCAGAAAGCCATTCAAAACATTGTTCAGAAGACTGCTGGCTGCCCTACCCTGGAAACGTGCTTCTATTTTCATGGAACTGTGGCACTTTATGTCGCCTGGGCATGAGTGCCTTGCTGCACTAGGGGTCTGAGGTGATGGCCTGGGAAGGCACAGGGAATTCCAGATGAACCCCGGAGGCAGAGGCTGCAGTGAGCTGAGATCGCACCACTGCACTCCAATCTGGGTGACAGAGCGAGACTCTGTCAAAAAATGTTGGAGAACACAGAATAAATAAATCTTGTGCCCCTCTATCAAACATCCAGTGATGTCAGCTGCCAGCAATTTCCCCATTTAATCCCGGCATGTGTTTAATCAAGTGTTTCTCTCTATTGCACTGATGTCTGGGAGGAACATTTTTTCTTCAGTTTCTGGACAATATACATCTTGATGACTTGAATATCCTCCCAATCATATGACGTATATTGAAAGGAGGCTTTTTATTCATGATTTTCTAATGGCTGTGTTATTCATCTTTGTTTCAGATAAGCACCTAACACAGTCTTTAATTTGGTTCTGCCCTTTTGCAGGGGAATTGTAACTCTTTTCTCTTACAGAGTTATTGGGAATATTAGGGTAGCAGCCCTTTGTAATATTTTTGTCTTAACACAAAGCAGAACGGAGAAAGTGAGCTTAAGGCACAAAGGAGTAAGGCCCACGGTGGGAGCAGGAGCTAGCCTATGCTGGCCTGGGGTAGCCCACAGCTAGCAGCTCTCTCTGGACCCCCTGGCCAAGCAAACCTGGCAGTGGCTGCGCGCACCCCCAAGAAGCACAAGATCCCCAGGCAGCCTGAGAACAGTTTGTAGCTTATCTCAGAAAGCTGTGTTGATCAAGGGTATGGCTTCTGATAACATTTCACTTCGACTCCAAACAGAATGACCTCAGTTGCCACTCCTGTGAACTTCGAGTCTGAAGTAGGTTGAGTCACAAAGAAGAAAGTACTAGAATTCTTGCAGGAGGTTTTTGTTTGTTTGTTTGTTTTTATGATTATTACTCAGCATAGGTCTAGAAAAAGGCTGGCAAACTGGTTCCGTCAAGGATGTGGTAGCAAAGACGTTAGGCTTTGTGGGCTGGGCTGTGTCAATCACGAATACCCAGCTCTGCCATGCAGCCCCGGAGGGTCCACAAGCAAATGGGCGTGGCTATTTTCCAATAAAACTTTATTTATAAAAACATTGGGCTCCTGGGGCTGGATTTGGTCTGTGGCCAGCAGTTTGCTGATACCTGGTCTAAGAAAACAAGGGTATACTATTCTCTAAACACCTGGATGTGGGCTTTGCTCAGTAGCCAGGTCTGGGTCTCTGCTTTCTAGAACTCCCAGAGGCCAGGGCAGAGAAGGGGCTGTGTCTTTCCAATGAGCTGTGGGAGGGCTGCTCTCCCCCCAGCAAGGTCTCTGCCCCACCTCCCTGCCCTCTGTCCAGAATGCTTTTCTGCTTTCTACCCAGAAATTCTCAGCGTGCAAGAGGCTGAGCTCCTGGGCCCAGCAGCAGCTCTGTCTTTCTGGTTCCTGTAGACCTGCAGTAGTCATTGAAGCCTCTTCCCCATTGTCTCTAAACCTAGATTTTACTTCCTGAACTTCTGGAGTTTCAAGCTCGCTTTCCATAAACCAAACCCCAAAGTCTCCCAATTATAAAAGAACAGGGCCAACTGCGATGACTCATGCCTGTAATCCCAGCACTTTGGGAGGCTGAGGTGGGCAGATCACTCAATCACAGGAGATCCGGACCAGCCTGGCCAACATGGCGAAACCCCATCTCTACTAAAAATACAAAATTAGCCGGCTATGGTGGCAGATGCTTGTAATCCCAGCTACTCAGAAGGCTGAGGCACAAGAATTGCTGGAACCTGAAGACAGAGGTTGCAGTGAGCTGAGATCACACTATTGCACTCCAGCCTGGACGACAGAGAGATGCTCGGACACATACACATACACACACACACACACACACACACACACACACACAGAAAATGTAGGACCATCGTGTCCTTGGAGAATCAAACAAGCTCACAACAATGTGTTTGACTCTTACACACATTTGCAAACAGACTAAAATAGCCCAAGTAAGAGACTGATGGGTCAGACAGTTACTAAATGATCTTGAAGTTCGGCATTGAATATTTACCTGAATACACTTTATTAGCTTTGCTAGATAATATGTTTGATAGTTAGCCCTCTATTCCTATCATCTTTGCTATTTAGTATATCAGACGTTCAAGATTTTAGGAGACTGGGGGGCCATGAAAACACAAATCCTGACTTTTCCTGTGTTCTGCCCAAGCTGCTCTTCCTTGCTTGTGTTAACAGGAGTGCAGCGGGAAACTACTTTCCATTAGATAGCAATCCTGAGAAAACTACTGGAAGAAGAAACATTCTGAGCATGCTTTGCGAACAGAAGAGTGGATTTAAACAAATTAACCAACATTTAAATTGCTCATCTGTGGGCTATTGCCAGAATAAATTCAGTGCTTGCCTTGGCCAGAGTTTGTTTGGTTTTAAGTGGCCGAACCCCACCAAAGCCTAGTAAAAGGACGTCTTGCTAGAAATGGGAAGCCTCTGGGGCCAAGGGCAGGTGTAGGAGCCAAAATGGGGCTGGAAGCAGTGGGGATCTCTCCTGGCCTCCCTGCCTCCCACCCCAGGTCTCTCTCCTCTTGGGTTTCACACGGGAAATTGTACATTTTCCAGAATTTCTTTGCAAACCAGCCTTCTCCGCTTCTTGGTGTCCCGGCTGGGTCCCAGTGAGCATCCCCGGCAAATCATCTCATTCCTAGAATCCTCACACTTCAGAGAGTGTCAGAAACTGACAAGGCCCTTCATATTTGTATATCAGGTTAACAAATATTTATTTATAAATTATTTATTAATTTATGAATAATAATTAATAATAAATGTTTATTAATAAATATTTATTAACCTGATGGCTTGACAGATTGACTAAGTTTGAGATCTAAAGATAACCAGAAATTTCTTGGCCAAACTTGACATTCCTGGGATGGGGAAGTTACTTGGCTGACCTTGAGACCGTGTCCAGGATTTGTCCAGCCAGCTGTGAGGCTGACTCCCTGCACCATGGGGACCATATCTGGTACCATTGAGAGGGTTTGCAGAAGAGGCCTGGGCACCCCAAAAGGTATGTACTCTTGTGCTTTCACTTAATATAAACACCAGATTACCAAAATCCATGAGCTATCAATTTAAGCCCAAACAACATAGTGGATTGCTAAGCTAGATGCTCCTTAGACCCTGATGTATATGCAGGTGGTGATCTCTTGGCAGAAGGGGAAGCGTGGACTCTAGTGAAATATTCTATTCCCATGTCCAATTTGGACTGCTCTTTCTGTCATTGATTCACAAAGGCTACATTGGTGCTGGAGAGGGGAGACATTCATCAGCTTGAGATAATTTGCTTTTTTGGAGCATGTAAGTTTAAATATTGTGCTATGTCATGTTCTGAACTAGAATACTCCACTAGAAAGAGGTGTTGACCCTAAGGGCACTATCCTACACTAGGGTGGCCATCTGTTCTGCTTTGCCGTGGACCATCTCAGTTTTAGCACTAAAAGTCCCATATTCTCAGAATTCACTCAGTCTCAGGCAAGCTGGGATGGTTGGTCACCCTCACCTACACTCAGCCAGAGCCATAGAAGGGTGGCTGTGGGTAGCTGGCCCTGTTCTCATCCAGACACAGAGGACTATCTCCATGTAGGTGGATCTCAATAGAGGCCCTTTCTTGACATATGCAGGGGTCTTGAGGTCTATTTTAGTAACTCAGAGATCTGCTCAGATGTCCCCAGGATCCAGAGCATAGCATTTGGAAACCTTGATCCTGCATGACCTTGGTGATCCTTTCTAGTTCTAATGCTTTCTAAATTACCCCCCTGTGCTCTACGGCCTGATGACGGTGAGAGCTGCTGACTGGGACTCCCAGGCCACAGTGGTGGCCACACGCCTTTGTAGTGGCGGGGAGGTATGTGCTGGTTTCAGGACTGTTTTAAGCAATGAATCTGGGGGAAGGGGGAGGAAGTCGCCCTGGTGACCTTTCTCACAGCCACTCTCCAGCCCTCTCTCTTCCAGGCCACACTCCTTTGACTGCTGAGGAGTTTGGTTACACATGGGTGATGCCGTGCCATGTGGCAGTTGTGGATTCAATTAAACGAGGGCCAAGTCAATGGTAATTGCCTCCCCAGTCATCCTGGTAATTGGACAGTGAGGCCGTATCTGCGGGGTTCTGTGTGTGGAACAAATGGCTGTGTCGCAACCCCTATTGCCACATGGCCCAGGGTGACTCCACAGTATTCTTCTGCCAAGAGACACGGAGAGGCCTGCTCAGAAATGCATGGGGAACGGTGCCCTGGAAGCCCCCATCTGCCGCATTCCTGTGGCGGGTCTGTTCCTGATGGGGAAGGCATGGTCCATCTCACAGTGATGCCTTCTCCTACCCCTGGCTAGAGTGGCTGAAACTGAACGCTCTGGTGAATGACATGGTATTTGCTAATCTGCAGACACCTAGTCCCCCGCTCAACAACAAAACAGTGACCGAGTGCCTACTGTATACCAGCTGAACCATGCTTGAGTGTACACTTTCCACTTATTCAAACAAACTCTTTCTTTCACTTGAAATGTTGCCCCTTTGTGTGAGCTCGTCAAAGTCCTTCCCTCTCCAGGCTCAGCTCAAACATCACTTTTATTTTTTATTTTTTATTTGGCTGGGCACAGTGGCTCACGCCTGTAATCCCTGCACTCTGGGAGGCCAAGGTGGGCAGATTGCTTGAGCTCAGGAATTCGAAATCAGCCTGGACAACACAGTGAGACCCTGCCTCACTATGTTGGCATAAAAAAAATCAGGCCAGCATGGTGGGGCAAACCTCTGATCCCAGCTACTGCAGAGATTGAAATGAGAGGATAGCTTGAGCCCAGGAAGTCAAGGCTAAATGTGTCAAGATGGCACCACTGCACTCCAGTCTGGGCAACAGAGCAAGACCCTGTCTCAAAAAAAGGAAGTCACTTTTCATGGTTGGGGAAAGTGTTGCCTCTTCTGAACTCCTGTAATACTCACTGTTTGCTGCAGGAAATGTGGATTCCCTCTCGCGACCAGCCCCGTGTGCTGCTTACTTGCCTGACTGTGTCTTAGTTGATTGCTGGGTTGCAGCTTTCTTGAAGACAGGTAGGGACCTTAGTCGTTTTCTACGGGTACACCGTGGTGCTATGGGCAGGGGCCGTCAGTAGCTCTGAGCATGCACGTTAAACCTTAAGCTAATCTTGTTTGGTCTGGGATCCTTTTGCCTTTGTTGGAGGAGGAAGTGGAAATGGGGCAGGAAGCTGGCCTTCCTAAGCCCTCTGCAGGCACTCAGTTAGTGTCTGGAAAGTCGCCACGAAGTAGCCTCTGATTCAGTAGTTGGAGACCACTTGATCCCTGGGAAAGAGACAGGAGTAGCAGCTGCTTTCTCTGGTTCCTGATACTTTTTTCTGGCTCCAGTCACAGTTCACTGCTAACTTGGTGCTTTCTGGAGACTAGGGTCAGGGGCTGCTGCCACCACCCTCCTGGGCACAGTGCTGTTTAGGGTGCTTTGCTTTACGGGACACTCACCAGCTGCCCAGCAACAGGGAGGCCAAGCATCCCAGTTTGCCCAGCACTGCAGGTGTTCACAGGATGTGAGATTCCCAGTGCTATCCTGGCACAGTCCTGGCTGGTCACCCTAAGCATAGCATGCAGCTTCGAGTATCCACAGGACAAACACTGTAGGGGTGGAGAGTGTCTAATGATTAGTTTGATCCGGTTGTGTCTGCTGTGCAGGGGGATGTGGCCGCGCCAGTGAGGACAGACTGGAAGCAAAAGGGCCTGAGTCGAAGTAGTTCAGATAAGCTGTGCTCTCTGGAAACCACAGCAGACAGCCATAAAACACCAGGAAGAAACCTGCGAACGCCTGGCTTATCGTACATGAGATTTATAAGCGGAGACCTGAAAGGCACAGCTACCCTGCTTCAGGGAAATGTAAACAGAGAATAAGTAATTAGCCTGCCTTGGGCTTCCCTCAGGAGAAAGCTTGAGAATGGGAAGCATCACTTAGAGACCTCTGAGATAAGTTCATTTAAAATTTGGGGAGATGTTATAGCCCATCCATGTTGAAGTGGGTGTTTAAAAGCTCAGCTGTGTTCTGTGGAGTGGTCACAGGATGGAGAGAAGTGGCTGAGGCCCCCGCTCACTGGCCGCCACTGCCACTCCAGACAATTGAGGGGCTCCAATCCAGTGCTGAGCAATGGCCGTGGGGCCTTCGCTTTGAGAAATGGGAAATGCAGGCAAACCACCGCCCTCTCAGCACAGAGATGATGTAACTTGTGGCATTTATCTCTAGCTTAATTATTAGAGATGGGGCTCCTGATAGTACACCAAAGTCAGTCTGGAGCTTACTCCAGTGACAGACAGTTGGTCAATTATCTGAGCTGCATCATATTATTTTGATCTTTCAGAGGGTTTGATCCTTTCTGCGTGGGTCACTATTACTCTTTTAGAACATCAGCCAGTTAGAGAGAAAAACGTTTCATCTTCACAATGCTAACAGGATAAAGCATTTCAAGAATCCCCTGCAGAATGATAAACAAATCTTTATAAATTAACCTAATTTAGTTAATCCACTGGATGTTGGGAAATTCAGTGAAACCATCTTCATTCATTTTTGGAGAGACGCTATGCCTAGGCCAGGCAGGCAGAAGATAGAGTCTTGTTTGACAGCAAGGCATTTGCTGAGCACATAAAAGAGTGGGGAGACACACAGACACGCACACAGATACACCCAGAGACACACACACATGCACACACACACACACACACACACACCATACACACAGACACACTAGACAGACAGACACCACACACGTAGACACACACAGACACCCACCTGCACCACACACAGGCACACACATAGACATGCACATAGACACATACACACAGACACACAGACACATACACACACAGACACAACTACACTACACACACAGATACAATCATACACAAATGCACACCTACACCACACACATGGACAGCTACACACACAGAGGGAGAGACATACAGATAGAGACAGACAGATACATATACACACTCAGAGAGAGATACAGAGAAAGAGAGAAACACAGAGAGAGAGACAGAGATGAGACACACACAGACATGCACATGCAGAGAGAGAGAGAGAGAGACAGACATACATACACACAGAGACAGGGAGAGACAGAGGGACACACATGCAGAGACATATGCACATGCAGAGAGACACAGATAGACAGATGGGGACGCCTCTGCCAGATGTCTGTTCTGACCCCAGTTCCGGGGTATGCATGACCTCAAAACATACCCCCTTTCATCATGGTAACCGAATGTGTTTCTATTTCTTACATCTAGGACAACCATCATAGCTACAAACCAGATGGATGCGGTAACACAGAACCTCCGCTTAAGACTCAGCTGGGGAATTGAGTTGCTTTTTTTAATGGAAAAGGAAAAGAATCACCCAGAAGGATAACCTTGAATTTAGAAAGAGTAGGTGGGTTGGGTGATCAGCTGGGCCTCTTCTGTATGTGGTAGAGCACATTTCAGAATCGTGTGTATATCAGTGGTCACTGTGATTTAAGAAAAAAAGAACAAGAATTCAGAAAATTATATCCTATCCAAAAAAGGCTACTCTAATGTTCCTGATGATTTCATTATCGGCTCGGGTTATTTATTTTTCTAAGAATGTTATCTTTGGAGACAGTTTTCATCAGCAAGTCAACATTTGTTTGCTTGTATTGGTTTCACCTTCTATTATTTTTTCCCTATGACTCTCAGCTTTTACCACTTATTGAACCCTGATGGAAGAAGGACGTCTGCTCATTGACATGCTGACAACCTGATAAGTCACCCCACACACATACCACACACACATGTGCACACCCACTCATTCAACTCAGACACAGTGGCTAGTGTTGATTTTTCGCTAAAGTCGACTATATAATAATCACTTCACTTTCCAGAAACTCATGAGTCTATTCTTTTTTTGTATTAAAAAAATCAACTTTCATTTTAGATACAGAATAAACATGAGCAGATTTATTACATGGGGGTATTGTGTGAAGATGTGGTTTGGAGTTCGGATCCCATCAAATACGAAGATATCTCAAAACTACACAAGTATAGAGA
>PVKV010012946.1:0-63403 GCA_004027835.1 Alouatta palliata | reverse complement strand
AGAAAAAGTAAAATTAGCAACCTGCTTAGAGAGTCCTACCTTTAAAGCCCTACATCCACCCAGCTTCCACACACAAACACTATTGTTCTCCAGCTTGATAATTATTAAATTGTAATGTAAAACCCAAGTTCTGCTTAAGTATGTGTGATTATTAGGCTGCAAGTCAATTGTGGATAACACGCAAATATAAATGCAGCTAATAAGTCTTACTGTAATGATTAATCAATTTATGAATACATTATTTAAACTAATAGCTCAGGTACGGTATCTTAAACAAGTTACAGAGTATATCGACCAATTCAAATACCAGCTGCCAGATCAATAGCAAACTGTAAGTAAACTCTGGGGAATAGGTATACTTGGAAAAAAAAAAAATCTGTGAACAAAAGGGTCTTAGATGAAAATATTCTACAACAATTTCAACTTTTAAGACAAATGTATAGGACTTTAATATGTGCCAAAGCTTACAGAGAAAAGTACAAAAGTGTTTTACTGCAAATTTTGCTCTTGTTCCAGCCTATGCAGTAATAATCATTAAGAGCAGCTCATACAAATTCATATGTTTATACAAACCACTACATACATGTGCAAAAAGACCATGTATTCAAGTTAACTTTGATTCCTTCAAAATTGATAAAGTGGGTTCATGTCACTGCAAGGGAGCTTATTTATCTATAAATGACCCTTTAACAGAAAATAAAAAGTATGTCCAAAAAGTAAGATTAGTCAGCCAGGCATGCTGGCTCATGCCTGTAATCCCAGCACTTCGGGAGGCTGAGGCAGGTGAATCACCTGAAGTCAGGAGTTAGAGACCAGGCTGGCCAACATGGCAAAACCCCATCTTTACTAAACACACACACACACACACACACACACACACACACAATAAGATTAGTAATTTTCCTGAAAAAGTTCCATCTTCGAACAGACACACTAGGAGACCCCTGTTCTGTGACAACCACAAAACCTACACCCAAACCCCACTGTCGACCACAAGAGGGATTTTGTGAGCAAAGTAAATGCTTGCGTCGTGATGCTGTCCTCCTCATTTTTTAAAATTAAGGCTAATTAATATGAGTTTAATAAATAAACCGGAAGAGCCTTAATTTCCAAAGGTGTGATATTTTATCACAGCTTCAAGTGATGCTGCATTTGAAAAAATTAATTAGCATCTTGCGAGACTGGCCACACATTATTGAGTAAGTAACAGCAGCTAAGTGAAACAGATGAAATATTGGTAAGCGATGCAGCCCACAGTGTAAGTATGTGAAGGGGGTCAAAGGTTAATCCCTATTGATTTTCCAAGTCTGCGTACAGTGCCGCTGGGAAAGGCTGGTTCTGTTGGCAATCAGCTAGCACAAATACATTATAAATCTTACTGTCTGCCTTCACTGATCAGTGTCACTTACTTCCTTTGCTAAAGACCATTAAGAAACTCCAAAAAAAAAAAAAAAAAAACTACCCAGATGCCGGCAAAAAGGAAAGCATTAAAAAAGAATTCTTCCATGTCAGCCAATGCTTCTGCAGATGGGGGACTTTCCTGAAAGCTGAGGCGCACCTCCCTCAGACCTGTCCCTCTCAAGGAAGGTGACATGCAACTTTCTTGAGAGTCAATCCATTTCAAAGAATAAAGGTGGAGTATTTTTCAAATGACCTTCAACATCAAATCAGAGGTAAAAGTGTCCTTCACATTTGGGCGTATTTAAGAAAAAATAGAAGAAAAGGAGTCGAACACGCTCATGAATGTTGAGAGGCATCTCTAATTTCGCTTTGCAAAATTCGGTGTAACCTTGAAGTCAGCCAAAAGTACATCCAAGAGGCCCTTCATGTCTAGGGAGCCCCTTCCAATACTCCACACTAAATGTCTGACTCCTAAAAAAGTGGGCCCCCAAAATGCATAAATCTCAGTGCCCCAAAATCTTGATCCCCACTTTCAGGAACATATATGAATGACTGCTTGTTTTCCATGTCTTTCTTTTAACAGATTGTACCGCCTGGCACTCTTGCTAGACACAGGGAGGCAGATGAGTGAGATGGATCCTTCCCAAGAAAAACGTAACATACGTTCTGTGTCATATTATCGACTCTTGTACAACGAGGTCCTGGGAAACAGTCTTGGTGCCAGTAAGCGCTCTGCCACTTGCCAGCTCTGTAACACCCAGTTAATTACTCCAACTCTCTAAGCCTCAGTTTCCCTACCTGGAAAATGAGGAAAACAACAGTAGCCACTTCACAGAATGGTCGGGAAATTAGAAATTACATGGAAAGCACTTAGCACAGGGCTCAGTAAGTATTCAGTAAATGTTGGTCAATTTTTTCAAAATTATGGAGTTATTTGGCTGGGTGCGGTGGCTCACACCTGGAATCCCAGCACTTTGGGAGGCCAAAGAGGGGCAGATCACCTGAAGTCAGGAGTTCGAGACCAGCATGGCCACCATGGTGAAATCCCATCTCTACTAAAAATACAAAAATTAGCCAGGTGTGGTGGCGTACGCCTGTAGTCCCAGCTACTTGGGAGGCTGAGGCAGGCGAATCAATGGAGATTGCAGTGAGCTGAGATGACGCCACTGTACTCCAGCCTGGGCAACAGAGCAAGACTCCATCTCAAATAATAATAAAATTATACAGTTACTTGACATTGGGGAAAAAAAAACAAGTGACCCCCTTCTACTTCTGCTTCACTAATGACGGTCGAGGAATTGTGACGTAAAAAGACATGAAGTCATCTGATCCACCATTCCATCTAAATAAATGTATAATATCCACCTATTCCTTCTATTTCTCAGAATAGGTGGGACAGAAACAAGCACATTCTAAGTTATTCTTCGGAAATGGATTTATTAAGTCCTAGAAAAGTGTATGAAAGCAAAACCTATCAGAAATGCAGACAGCTGGGTAGCTCAGCCTTAGTCAGGGTAAGAGAAAGTTACGAAATCTTTGAGTAAGGAAACGTTCTCTTTCTGCACAAAAGTTATGTATTTTATTTTAAAGCTCCAGCCCCAAGAAGATTTATAGAAAAGCTTTATAGATATGTGTTATGTCTTCACCGTTTTCACAAACACAGCTGTCTTATCACCTCCACAGCTCACATGCACGCGCGCACGCACACACACACACAGACACACACTCTTCCCCTGCCCTCAGCCAAAGTCATAGCATTCTTGAAAAAGCTCTGGCAAATCTGGCCAAAATGTTGGGAAAACATTCTATCTTTTATTTTATTTTTTTTTCAGAATTCCATCAACTAAGCTCAGTGTACCGTGTACTGATACCAAGATGTACTTAAAAAGATTTTAAGTACCTTAAATTAAGGGGTGGAGGGAGGCTAGGGATGGCTCTCCCAGGGCAAATGATAAACAAAGGAACATCCAGCAATGTTCCCATCAAAAGGTCAGTATCTATGCCATGACTGTCTCTATCAATGACCTTTTTTCCCCTTTACGAAATCTTTTACTTCAAGATTTTCAGCTGTACTGAAAGGCTGCCCCTCTCGTAGGCAGAGCATAAATAGAGTAGGTTTCAAATGAGCAGTGGAAACCAAGACAGGCAGAGACCAGAGAGTCTTTTTAAAATCCAAGAGGCTCCAGGCTGCTTTGAACTCTCCTGAGTTGATGTAAGTATGCTTTCATCAGTTAGAAAAATTAAGGGCATACACCTCAATAGACATCTACTTGTCTACAAATTATAAACTTGGATCATTCTATTAGCTACTACCTGCAGGAACGGTATAGGTTAGAGTAATGTTCTTCTTTAAAAATAATGCCTGCCATTTCACATATCTCTTCGCTAATTTAGATTTTGGTTTTCCGACTGACCACTTCTGATTACACCATCATCATCGCGTTTACTTTGCACAAGATGAACGGCTCTTACCAGGAGGAGTTCAAGTACCAATCCCGCTCCTTTCTTGCTATTTGCTATCCTAAGAACTATATCCAAACACCGGTCTTTTTGCACAAATGCTTCTAAGTGTCTTCTTCATTTGGTGATGGTTGCTTTAGTTCAGACCACATCATCTGATGTCTCCATCCATCCAACTAAGCACACATGCAGAACTACATTTTCCAAGCTGAAGTCCACAAAGAGCAAAAGTTCCATCATGGTCCCTCTCCCTGGGGGAATGGCCAGCCTGACTTTAGAATACACTGCATATCGCACACAATTCCTGACCGTCAGAGGACTGGAGATGGTACCTGTGTCAATGCATCTGTGTATTATTTGTAAAACGTAACATTTTTAAATTGAGAGCAAATATGCATCCATTTAAAGTATGGAACCCTGACCCTGGACGACTGAGCTAGAATGCCCACTCTGCCACCCCTTTCCGTAGGGCACCTCTTTCCTCATCTGTGAAATATGGACAATAATAGCCCTATTTCAAAGATTTTTTGAAAGGATAGTACCTGTAAATATATGCAAAACACTTAAAACGGTACCTGCCACCAAATAAGCATGGTGAGATATTTAATAACAAATGAAAGAGTTCGATGGATAAACAGAAGCTGTAATGTTTCCTCTTGGAATCCTAGCAGCTCATCCTTGACACTCTGGGGACTAAGGCTTTAAAGCAGAGCTATCCAATAGCGTGTTCTGCTACGGTAGAAATGTTCTAGCTCAGCGCTACCCAATATCGTAGCCACTAACCACATCTGGCTTCTGAGGATTTGAAATGTGGCTGGTACTTCGGAGCAACTGGACTTTTAATTTTAATTAACATACATTTTAATAGTCACATGCAGCTAGTAGCTACCATATTGGACAGTGAGACTCCAGAAGCTTCCGTATTTCTGACACTCCATAGGACCCAGTGCAATTCTGTAATCCATCTAGCTGCCTGAAAGAAGCTATGACTACTTCAATGAGATCAAGCTAGCCTGAGTTTCTGGGCTGTAAACCATGGAATTCTCACCTTTAGACTCCCATTCTCTTGCCTGTTAGTTCTCCATTGTCATTGTCATTGGCTTTCCTGTCCCAGGAGGGGGCAGTGAACAACGCAGTCCCACTGGGTTAGCATTACTGGAGGCCTCCACTTGGTGTCAACCGCAGCCTGGCTTTCATTTCTAGTTTGGGTCTTGAATCTTATCTTGGGAAACTCTGTGGATTCTGCCTTTGACCACCGTCTAGACTCCCAGACCAGAGGCTATTACTTTATTTGATGTTGTGGCCTTTGCTCGCAATTTGTAGATGGCTGCCCACATTCTTCAGATGAACCTCCGTGTCAATCCTTCCTACGACAGTGTCCTCCTTGGAGGCAGCCAGACCAGTGACAGTGCATTCTACGGAATAGGATGTGTTTCATCTCCATTTTCACTGTGAGCATATCTTATTTTATACCATCATGCCAGAAAGAAACTTCATTCTAAAACCGTAATCCTGACAGTATTCACTATCATAATTGCGTCACATAATAACACTTGGTAAATCATAAAGTCCAAATAAACTATAGCTATAAATACAAAAGCTTTAATTAAACATTACAATGAAAGCCTCCTCTAAACCCAACCTCCTCCGAGGCTGAGTTAGGTCTTTGCTTGTATCAAAATTATTTGTGTATGTTTTTACCTTTCTCTCTAGGTAATGAGATCCTGGAAGGCCCGAGTGATACAAATTTATATCCATATCCTTACTGTCTGAAGTGGTGCCAGACACATAGTAGGTATTCCACACATATTGGATGTATAGATAAATGAATGGATGGATGTATGGATGTATAGATGTATGTATGGATAGATGGATGGACGCATGGATGGATGAAGTTATGCAGTGATGGAGAATATGTTAATCCAAACAGAGAGAAAGAAAACAAAACACCTTACTCTGCTTTCAAAGACGTATTTTATTTTTTCCTTTTCCAAATACTCCTACATTAAGGAAAACAGAGTGTTGCTAAATCTGACTTACTTACATTTTAGGAAGGCTGAATATCTAAGTTGGTGATTCCCAGACCCATGGCAATATGCCCTGTTGATCGTAATAGAGACTATCAACTTCTACAGAATGACAAAATGAAAGGAGAAAAGGGTCCATGATGGAAATATCAAAACCAAATTAAATACTGGAAATTAATGAAATCACATTACAGATTCAGCTTACTCAGAACGGGCTTGTCCAAAAAAGGGGGAGAGAATAAATAAATAAATAAATAAATAATAAATTTTTAAAACCCTCACCACCAGAACCAGCTGTCTATTTGAACTGCTAGACTGCTGAGCACACACTGTATGCATATTCATAAGACAGGAAATTAAGCACCTTTGGAACCTGCATTGCAACACTCTCCTGCCAGCCAGTGCAGTGAACCAGTAACTCAACAGCCCCCTTGTGGCCCGGAAGAATTAATGCAGCTTCCGAAGTTGGGAGGGCTCTCCCTGGGGTTGGGGTGCGACAGCAGGGTAGGCATGGGGTATTGAGAGGGGAGAGGCAGCTGCCAAGCCATGTGTAAGAGTGCTAGATCTGGCCCTGTTCTGTGGAAGGGAGGGCAATACATCAGTATCATCACTTTTTCTTTCTAGAGTCTGAAAAGGAACCCCGGTGTGGTGTATATGGCCATTCCTGCTAAAACAAGCTTAAGGAAGAACCAGACCAAATGAGCTCGGTATTTACATTTAAAAATATCATTTAAGAGAATTTTAAACTGTCTGAGAAGATGGATACACCGTGTTTGTTTTCTACATTAATGAGCTATAAAAAGAATGGAATAGGCCATAAATACGGTATTTTGTAACAGCCTTTACTAAAAATGCTACTACTTGTATTTATCATTTATATCCTTGTATACAACCTCAAAATTGATTACACTTTAAACCGTACGTAACTTGCTGTGTTTTTCATTTTGTGCTATACTAAAACTCAGTTAATATATTCCATATTTTGTGTTCTTATTGATTATGAATATTTCTTTAGGGGATTTTATTGCTTTTAAAATAACAAATGTTAGGTATTAAAAAATAGAAAAACCTATTGCAGTTTTTATATTTTTCCTTCCCCTGGTAATTCCAATACATACATTTTAACACGAACATAACCAGAATATCTTTTTTCATATCTTTTATACTTCCTCACACTAATATTATAAATCCATTAATATAGTGCATAATAAAAGAATCAGATTTTTCAGATGAAACCCGCCATTTAATGTGTTTGACTTGAATTCATAATCTCTCCTTCTACAATTAAAAAATTAAAGTGCCAAAAGATTATCCACATGTAACATGGTTTTACAGCAAGTATATATTATCTTTCCTAATTGCCATTTCAGTTTATAGGCTAAAATATGATTTATATATATGATATGATTTCACTATTAATTATCAAATTGAAAAAAAATAAAATCTCACATTATAAATTCTCTCCTGGAAATTAGTTTTATTATTTTTTCCATAATCCTATCACACAAGCTATAAGTGCATTGCGGCATGAACACTTTAATTTTTCCAGTTAGTTTTAAGCAAGCCCAGAGGTGAGGTTTAATAAGGATCAATGGCACTTTATCTGGGACAGGGCCTCTTCACAGCATGCAAATTACACAGTAACACTTAAAAAAAGAAATAGATTTAATTAAAAAAAAGTAGAACCACAGGCTCTGGAAATTCAATTAAAGGATTTATGCAAAGGTTTGCTAGGTTTTTATATGCGGTTACTGCTTACATAATGAGCTTTTCATATTAAAAATCAATAGGTAATCTAGACTAGAAGATCATCCCCTTAAATACATTTTTGAAATCAATTTGAAAAATAGTCCATCAACTGCTGTGACTACTCTTGCTGCTTCGATTACACTAAAAGCAATATTTAGATTGTAAGACGTGCTATGGAATATCTTTGCTTGGAGATGGCTTTCAAGGGCTCTTACACTTTGGAGTGCCTAAGATGATCACCTAGTAATTCAAGATTGTGTTAAATGTATAAATAATTTATTTAATTATCAGCAAAAGCTCACAGACACAACCCCACCATATTTATGATGGTTAAATAAAAGGGGAAAAAAGAGGAAAGAGGGAACAGAAGGAGGAAGGAAGGAAAGGAGAAGGGGGAGAGGAAAGAGGAGGGAGGAAGAAGGTGGGACGTGAGACAGGGGGGGAAGGGAAAAAGAACAAAGAACAAAACAACCTTTTCTAAATTAGTTTTTTGCTATCTCAATTGCCTATTGTGTATTGGCTACTTAGCCCTTAGAGATACGCATTTCACTTTAAATCTCATTTAGGTCTTCAACGGAAGAGGCAATTAGCTAGCTTATAATTTAAGCAGACTTTTCATCCTCTGATCATGGGGGACAGTCTTGAAATGAAAATGAAAGCCAACGTTCCTGTTCTATCCAGTAGACTTACCACCTGTCTCACAGCCAAGATTTGACTGGATTTGGTAACAATGAGACCATCAGATAGGATTCCACGGGCAGTTCCTGTCAAGGAGAGCCATCATTTTACAGAGGAATTAGAAATGAGGAGCAGGAGCAGGAAAAGGAAAAAAAAAGAAAGCCTAGCTATGTCCAAATTCAAATCCTTCTCATTAGCAGAAAAAACTAAGAGACACATTCTTTAATACCTCTTTGTCCTGGTTCTTATTTTTAAAACGTAGAGTTTTAAACGGAAATCCCAGCATTTTGGGAGGCTGAGGCAGGCAGATCACTTCAGGTCGGGAGTTCAAGACCAGCCTGGCCAACAAGGTGAAACCGTATCTCTACCAAAAATACATAAAATTAGCCAGGTGTGGTGGCACATGCCTGTAATCCCAGCTAATGGGGAGGCTGAGTCATAGAATCCCAGGAGATGGAGGTTGCAGTGAGCAGAGATCATGCCACTGCACTCCAGCCTGGGTGATCCCATTACTGGGTATATACACAAAGGATTGTAAATCGTTCTATTATAAAGATACATGCACACATATGTTCACTGTGGCAGTGTTTACAATAGCAAAGACTGGGAATCAACCCAAATGTTCATCAAGGATAGACTGGACAAAGAAAATGTGGCACATATACACCATGGAATACTATGCAGCTATAAAAAAGGATGAGTTCATTTCCTTTTCAGGGACATGGTTGAATCTGGAAACCACCATTCTCAGCAAACTGACACAAGAACAGAAAACCAAACACCACACATTCTCCCCTATAAATGGGTGTTGAACAATGAGAATACATGGACACAGGGAGGGGAACATCACACATTGGAATCTATTGGTGGGTGGGGGGCTAGGGAAGGGATAGCAGGGAGTGGGGAGATTCGGGAGGGATAACATTAGGAAAAATACCTAATGTAGGTGACGGGGATGGAGGCAGCAAACCACCATGGCAAGTGTATACCTATGCAACAATCCTGCAAGATCTGTACCCTAGAACTTAAAGTAAAATTTAAAAAAATGCTTATGCTTAAAAAATTTTATAAAATTTTTAAAAAAAAGTAGAGTGAGCACTCTTTGTCCATCAAGATGAAAGTCACGGCTCTAGATACTTTCAACCCAAGTCAGCCTTGTTAAAACACATCTAAACTTTATAAAGGACCACCTCATAACAAACTAACACCTTATTCTCTTCTGCAAAACTCCGGGAAAAACTAAGCAAAATATTTACAAATTCCAATTTATCCATCCACCAAAAGCTCCTATCAGCAACACTAATATTTTAAGAAGGTGCTGAGACAGCCAATCTGGGTAACCAAGGAAAGCCCAAAACAGCAGAAGGAGGTCCCTGCTCTCAACACACAGAGGGAAGAAGATAAAGACGAAGAAGCCGCAGCAGCTTCCCGCGTCAGAGAAATCGATGATGTCCACATTATGATTTCTAAAGCAGAACTCTGGACATATCCTATTAACGAGGCAGCCTTTCTTTTGCATGTCCCTACAGCTATACTGAGGGAGATTTTAAGGACCAAGTAATGAGCAGTGGCTTTATCAAACACAGATATATGCACCCGACAAACACATTTTGAACGCCTAGGCTATGTGAGCACTGTTCATTGCTCTTGTGGCTACGAAGATGAATCTCATAAACATGGCACGCCTAAGTAAGTTAAATATTTTTGTACATATGGTTACTCATTTTAAAAAAGTGTATTTGTAAGAAAAAACAAGCAAGGGACTGGGAAAATAAGGTGCAGTACCTTGAAAACAAGATGCAAAGTGAAAGGACTAGTCACAAAGAGCCACATATTGCATGAGCCCATTAATGAGAAATGTCCCGAATATACAAACGCATAGAGACAGAGAGCAGATTAGTGATTGGCAGGGGCTGGAGAACAGGTGAAGTGGGGAATGGGAGGTGAAAATGATGGGCTGCAGGCTTTCTCCTTCCGGTAATGAAATTGACGGTGGTGATGGTTGCACAACTCTCTAAATATATTGCACCACTGACTGTAAACTTTAAATGCATGAATTGTACAGCAGGTGAATTATATCTCAATAAAGCTGTTATAAAAAATGAAGCACAGTTTACGGACTGTTGTTTGAAGAATAACAGCTTTAAAGTAAAGCCAACAAGAAAATCTAAAAAGGGAAGGAACCAGGTTGAGGGGGGTGGAAATCCTTATTTTCTACGGAAGCCAGTCTGACAAACAAGACATTTACGCTTTCTCCATCTCTACAAAATATCTTCTGTGACGATCAGTTTAGAGAGTGCATCAGGGTAAGACGTGCACACGTCATGTATTGGATTCCTATAGAAAGGAGCTAAAATCAAAATAAGCAGAGGATTCCTAAGGCATGAAATGAGAACTTTAGCATGAAATGTCCCAGGTTAGTATGATCAAAATGTCAAACATAAAACTGTTTCATAACAACGTGAGAGGTGTTAGTAATGGAAGTTTGAACAATGTTAACACTTAAAATTTCAGCAGAACCATTTCAATCCATAAATGTATAAAAGTCATTTTACAGGGTGCTTAACAGGCAAGACCAAGAGCAGTTATAAAAGAAGATGCCCTCAATGTCACTTCATTTTCTTTTATTCTATTATCACATTTAAATCTCTGTAAAAGTGGTCCTGATAGGTAACTTTATTACATATTTCAAGACTATTCATTCCAAAAAGAACTTCCTCCAAGGAATTAACAGATAAAGGGAGACCACTTTCCCCTCATCACCCCTAAATTAATACTATAACTACCGAGTCGTGGAATGGTAGAGCGTGTGCTGCAAGCACTTGGCATGCTACAGCATGCAATGCCTGGATCATCTTAGAGGTGACTCCTGCTGGCATTCAGAGGACCACCGATGGGTTGCCGCATCCTCAGATAACACCTGACTGCTTACCTTGAAAAGACCTGGGAGTTAATGCTTCATATCAGCACTGGCAGCAACATTCTAATCTTTCCACATTTCACTGGGAAAGGAGGGACAACAATCTCCCCTTAATCACCTCTGCTCACAGTTACGTATATATATGTTTTGTTTTGTTTTTGAGAACGGAGTTTCATTCCGTCTCCCAGGCTGGAGTGCAGTGATGCGATCTCAGCTCACTGCAACCTCTGCCTCCCGGGTTCAAGCCATTCTCTTGTCTCAGCCTCCCCAGTAGCTGGAACTACAGGCCTGTGCCACCACACCATTTTTGCATTTTTAGTGGAGACAGAACTTCAGCATGGTGGCCAGGCTGGTCTTGAACTCCTAACCTTGTGTGATCTGTGCCACTCGGCCTCCCAAAGTGCTGACATTATAGGCATGAGCCACCATGTCCCGCCTAAGTATATCTGTTAAGCTGGGTGTTGGCAAACTTGTCTGAAAGGGCCTTTATCTGTGGAAACTACTTCACTCTTCCCTTGTCATACTATATCAACAATACATAAAAAGGATGGGCGTGGTGGCTCACGCTTGAAATCCCAGCACTTTGAGAGGATGAGGCAGGTGAATCACCTAAGGTAAGGAGTTCGAGACCAGCCTGGCCAACATGGTGAAATCCTGTCTCCACTAAAAATACAAAAATTAGCTAGGTCTGGTGTCATGTACTCCAGCATGGATGACAGAGTAAGACTCCATCTCAAAACATACAATACATAAAAGATAAGTAACACTGTGTTCCAATAAAACTTTATTTAAGGACACTCAAGTTTACATTTCATGTGGTTTGCACCTATCTGAAATATTTTTCCTTTCTTATTTTTTTAACAGTTTAAAAATGTGAAAAGAACTCTTCGCTCACAGGCTGCGAGAAAACAGGTTGCGGGTCAGATTTGGCCTAAGGGCCGCGCTTTGCTTTCTCCTGTACTAAATTGCAGATTGGGGAGGAAGAGAGTAGCCCAGTAGTCACATCTTGATCTAAGATTTAGCCTGCTGATGCTCCAGTAATGAAATAATACATATTTTTTTCTTTTCTTTTTTTTTTTTTTGAGACAGAGTTTCACTCATTGCCCAGGCTGGAGTTCAATGGCACAATCTTGGCTTTTTCTCACCGTAACAGAACTTAAGGGCACGTATTCTGAATCATGCATACTTTACAGAACAGCAAGATAACTTAGTTTCTATTGACAAATTTATATCCTAAATTTTCTAAACATCTTCCTTTAGAAACAATGATCAAGGCCCCAAAGTTTTTCATTATTTACAAATAAACAAGGGCTTTCAGAACTGATAGCTTTGGAATATGGAGCATTTGGCATAGGAGATGAAAGGCTGACCTCATTCCCATTGATCCTTGTAAATAATTCCTTCATTAATACAGCGGGTTACTGTATGCAACAGGCAGCCAGTTCTTTGCAATGGTGCTGCTACGTAGTTGGGGTTTTCATTTGAATTATGTACCGAAGTAGTTATTTACAGTGTTACCTTTTTACTCTTTTGACCTTGATTTCTCAACTCTCTGACTACTGTAAGCATGGGGGCTAAGAAAAAAAATGTGTGGGTAGATTGGCATAATACCTAACCAAAATCATCAAAGCGATATCTTCACTGAATAAAGTGAAGCATTGGAATTTGGTGACATTTCTAAAGAAGAATTTTGCATTAATAGTATTTGAAATATGTGTAGAATCAAAAACCGGTAACTTATCTGGAATAGTTTGGTGAATAGAAAAAAATTTGCAAATTGGTGCATTAAAATGCTTTAAAAGTTTATTTAATGTGTACATAAATCTACTTCATGATATTACACCATTCCTTGGCGTGGGAAACTCATCATTATTATTTTGATTAAGACTAAAAGAACCTCCAGCCTAGTTCAGGCCAAATGATGTTCAGAGACTAGTGCTTATCTATTTTTATCTTCCAACGAATGTGCCAAATAAAGATTTTCAAATACCACGAGGCAATTATCATAATCTAAATGCCTCAGTACAAAGTCACAGAGAAAAAGAACAATAATAGAAAAGGCAAGACATTCAACTATCACTGCATAGATTTTATATAGGATGAAAAGTTCTGAGATCATCACATTCCAAGCCACTACAACTGAAAGGTGCTGGTGAGAAAAATCCAAATGGTGAAGAATGCTTCCCGTGTTCAAGCCGGTAACTTCCTGGATACACTGCACTGCAGGGTTCCCCACTGAAAGCAAAACTTAATTAGCATTTGCAAACATTCCACCAGAGAAACCAGGTGAGAGTTGACTTGCATTCCCAAAGCATCCTCACCTCGGAGGGTTACCCAGAATCCCTCTGAAATCTGTATTCCATATTTACATCAGAAAGACTAGTAGCAGTTCATGAATTGGCAGGACAGGGAAAAGCAGATCCTGGATGAAGAATCACGCCTGATTGTCCTGCGGCTGCCAACACTGCTCAGTGTTCTGCAACATGAGGGCCTTCCCTCTGTCATTCTTTTGACTTTTCCCTCTTCTCTGTTGGGTCCTAGAAGCAAGAAGACTGCTATGGCTGGAGGCATCAATCTGTATCCAGGGTAGGAAGAGTGAAAGTATCACCGATGCTGTGCTGTTTTATCAGGAAAGTAAAAGTTGCTCAAAGAAACCTGCTGCTGGTTTCTGATTTCACTTGTTGGCTAGAAACCATCATATAGCCATCCTCAGTTGCTAAAGAGTCTGTGAAGGTGGGTGCAGTATCACGTGTTCCAGCCTGTAGAGTAGAAGGTAGGCAAAGGCACCTTCTACACTGGAAAATAGCAGTGGGGTCTCACTGGCCGGGCATGGTGGCTCACATCAGTAATCCCAGTACTTTGGTGGATCGCCTGAGGTCAGGAGTTCGAGACCTGCCTGGCCAACATGGTGAAACGCCATCTCTACTAACAATACAAAAATTAGCTGGGTATGGTGGCAGGTACTTGTAATCTCAGCTTCTCAGGAAGGTGAGGCAGGAGAATTGTTTGAATGTGGAAGGAGGAGGTTGTAGTGAGCCGAGATTGTGCCACCGCACTCCAGACTGGGCAACAGAAAAAGATTCCATCTCAAATATAAATACTAAATAAATGAATGAACGAACGAATGAGTGGGGTCTTGCTCCCCAACAGGATGAAATCGTAGAGGGCAGGAAGCATGGTCAGTTATTTCTGGTTATCTCCAGAGCCAAAAAAACCTGAAGATTTTGAGGAAGAAAAGGTAACTGAGAATACAAAGTGATTTTAAACTAACAACAGGACATCAGCTGAGGCAAAGATTTACTATGCCCTGCTTTGTCCTGGGCACGTGGTTACGCTCTATTTGCTAGCCTCTTGCAGTTCGTAGATACGGGCCACTCCCAGACCTCGTCCTCAAAATACTCCATACATGGTCCTGCAAATTCCTGCTTCTTCCACCAGCTGCACACAGATGAGAACAAGGCAGCCTGGAAGCTGTGTGTGTATGACGGCTGAGCCACAAGACGAAATGAGCTTGCATCTCTCGGTCACAACTTGGAAGACAGCAGCCTACTAATCAGCAAGAGTCATTTTGGATCTTATGTTAAACAAGAAATAAACTTCTACTATGTTTGAGCCACTATGCATGGGTGTGCTTAGCCACATCTTATTGGCTCTGTCTCATCCTAGGTGACAGGTATTGGTTTTAGGTCTGTTTAGCAAATAACCAGAGGATCGCTTCTAGGTGTCACTTGCCCCGGTGGCTGGCTCGCACTGGGAGAACGGTCCTGTTAGGGAAACAGGGAAAATATGCCTGATAACATTTCTATACACCGAGAGAAAAAAACACAACCTGCGGTCCAGCCTGGTCATCCACAGTGTAAGCAGAGTCCATAGGCTATGCTCCACTATCTGTGAGGTACTCAGAGATGTCTTGGCGGCCTGCTATGCTTTCAAAGTTTGTTTGTTTGTTTTAAACATTCTTAACTAGAGCTCTTTTATCCAAAAGCCCTTCTGCACACCCCATGCCATGCTTCCAGGGAATGTCTACTCTAACCCTGAATGGGTAATTGACAACACCATCATCCGCCTGCATTATGGAGCCTGTCTGCTCCGTTTCAGAACCCTGGTCTCTTTTCTGCTCACTTTTTGTTTGCCTTCAGCCCTTGGGCAAGTGCTACTGTGAAGAGATGCATTTTGTAGCTTAAGAGTTTGGCTTTTTAACTTATACTCAGCTACATTTTCCTTGTTCTGCTCCTAGGCAGAAAAGAAACTGCAGAAGGGACATGTCTTTATGGTACCAGTCCTTAGATATTTTACAGGCAGAAATCTTGGTGGGTGGTTTGGAGACTCAACTCCACTTCTCAGGAGAGGGAAGAAATATCCCTGAGGGTTTCCGTAAGATAGCTGTGGTGACTCCTTGCAACTTAAAACCTGAAGCATTATCAACTGCCTCTGAAATCTGTGACTCCATGGCATTTGAGGAGCTGAAAATGAGTAAGGCCAGCAAGGCTCCATAAGTGTTACGACAAAATCAATCTATCCATCCATGTATCTACTGAGAGATGAAAAAAAGATAGCTAGGTGAGGTCATTCAGAACTCTTGGTGTAAGGCATTGTCATACTAAATGTTTGCTCTTGAATATACTTTTGGGGTAGAGGGAGTCACAGGTAAAAAAGGGAAAGCTTTTGAAACGTTAGCTTCCCCAAAAGAAAGAGCCAGAGAAGGTGTATTATAATATAATACAGAATTACATTGCATGGTGTTGCTGAAATCAGAATACAGATTGTTACTGTATCCCACTCCGCCTCATTTGATCCAATTGCAATTCTTTGGCGTAAGTACTATCATCCCTCCTTTACAGATGGATAAACTGAGGCTCAAACAGGTTCGGTAACCTAGGCTAGGTCCATAAGCTAGTCAGTACATATCAGACATGGGATTTGTACTAGCTCTTTATACCAAGTCATGTACTTTGGTCCACTTACTCTAGTGCTCTCTCGAACTATCAAGCTACAATCTACATGAAGGGAAGGCTTGAATTCTCTTCTAAGGGGGCCGACGACGTACCACGGGATGACCTTTCCAGGAACTGCATTCCTGCGGATGCGTGGAAGCAAAAGGACAGATCTGGAAACTCAGTTTGAACTCTGATAGGTGGTTCCTCTGTGCGACTCTCTCTTGCTGTTGCAGTAATATGTGGGGTTGAGGTGACAAGAGAGCTGGTGTGAGGAGCCAGCAGGCTGCACAGGTGGGGCCTCACAGTCTGTGGAGTTCAGTGTTCTGCTCATCATAAAGATAAAAAACCAAAACAAAAAGGCAGCCTAGAACAGTATTCTAAGCAAACAAAGCAGATCAGGTCTCTAGAAGAGAGAAGCTGAGCACAGAACTGGTAGAAAGCCACGGAAGGGGGAGAAGAGTGAAGATCTAGTGTAAACGGAATTCTTGGACTCCCAGAGGCCAGGGGCATTCCCAGAGGGCCATCAGGACACTCAGAGAGAGGTCCATTTTGATTGGTGGCTTGGGAAAGAGCAAAGAGGGTTTTCAGTTTTGTTAAACAGTAAAGAAAATACAGCAATAGAACCCCCTACCCCCAGGACTGACCATTTGTAAACAGATGTTAGAAACTAACAAAAAGAAAATGAAGTCAGAAACGTGGAAAGAAACGAGGGTGATCAATATCACTGGGTTTGGAGTCATTTTATATCCAGGAAGACAGGGCACCTAAAATATGTGAATACTGTTCATAGCATTGCATGAAGTATGTTCTTCCAAATTCTAAGAAAGGAAGAAAAAAAAGTTTCAGTGCTATAATGTCTATTTCAACCTTTTATCAGCACTAATTTCAGTCCCCTTTTTCCTTGTAACTCTGAACAGAGGGAAAACAGACATTAATTAAGCAAAGCTTTATCTCTTTCTACTCTAATGAAAGCCAAGTTACAGTTATATTTTTCCCAAGATTTTTCTCCACTTAATAAAGACATTATCCTGAGTTTTCAAAGACATTTTACAAAAGAGCATTCAAGAGACATTAAAGTCAGTTTAAACTAAAAAGTCTGTTTGAAATCAATAAACAATAAAAGAACAATGAAAAGAGGTCCTTTGATCCTGTCTTAGTCTAAAGTCTTTAATTTCTGTTTTAATCTACTAGATGAGTGAGTCTTGTATTCAAATATTCCACAACTCTAGAATATAGTCAGCTTGAACTAATCATTTTATAATTTTCTCCCTAAAATATGTATGCGTGTATACATGTATATATAGACTATGTGTGTATATGGGGACATACATCATACATAGACATACATGCATATCTAATTGACATGGATGGTGATCAGTACAAAGTCTTCTGCTAGAAAGGGGAAAAGTTTTAAATCTACTTCCAATCTACATCTTTGAAAACTTAAAAAAAAAAAAAAGAAAAGAAAAGAAAATGGAATCTTTGGCTTTGAAATTCATGACAATATCAAAGACTATAATGCACATAGATTTTTCAAGGTATACATTATTAATAACACAGGCAAATACATAACTAATCAATAGCATGCTCAAGAGATAAGGTACATTTGTGTCCCATGGCTCTGTGAACAACAGAGGGCAGGGATTGGCTTCCCTCTCTGAGACCTGTTTACCTGGGCGTTACATACAAGCTCATCCTTTCCTGCCCATGCTACAATGGTGAAACTGTGTGATACACATGGAAGAAAGGAAAAAAAAACTATTTTGAGACAGAGTCTCTCTCTGTCACCCAGGCTGGAGTGCAGTGGCAAGATCTTGGCTCACTCCAACTTCTGCCTCCCAGGTTCAAGTGATTCTTCTGCCTCAGCCTCCTAAGTAGCTGGCATTACAGACATCCACTGCCACACCCAGCTAATTTTCGTATTTTTAGTAGAGACATAGTTTCACCATGTTGGCCAGGCTGGTCCCGAACTCTTGACCTCAAGTGATCTACCCGCCTTGGCCTCCCAAAGCATTGGGATTACAGGCATGAGACACCACACGGGCTGGAATATTTTAAAAACAACAATAGCTTAATACGCCCCACGTGTCTAAATTTCTCTCCTTATGTGTTAGCCTCTTTTTATTGAGATGGAATTCACATAATATAAATTATTTGAAAGTGTACAATTCCGTGTCATTTAGGACATTCACAGTATTGTAGAGCCATCACCTTTATCTAGTTCCAAAGCATTTTCACCACCCAAAGGAAACTTCCACCCACTAACAGTCATTCCCTACTCCCCGACCACCGACCCTGGAAACCAACAATTTGTATTCAGTCTTTACCAATTTGCTTACGCTGAATATTGTATATAAATGGAATCATATGATATGTGACCTCTTGTGTCTGGTGTGTTAGCCTCTTTTAATATAAAAATAAATCAAGCCCAACTGAATGCAATTCTGACTCTAAAGATTACTTATTCAGAAAAATTCATGAAACACAGAATACATTTAAAAAATAAGTTGATTATACTACTGGTGCCCTCCAATGATAGGTTTTATTTACTTGGGCAATTAAAAGGAAATATCCTAAATTTACATACCTAGAAGCATTTATGAGTAAGTAAATTACTAAAACAGGTTTCATAAGTGGAAAATCTGAACACATTCCTGAAAAGCAAGGTAAATTCAGAGATTATGGGTCCATATGAGTTGCTAATGAAAAGATATTCAGGGATATTGCCCAACATTTTAACTTGGGGTAATGGGATAAAACAGACAGTTTTTAAACAAATTCTCCCCCGGGGCTGGGTGTGATGGCTCATGCCTGTAATCCCAGCACTTTAGGAGGCCAAGGTGGGGGGATCGCTTGAGCTCAGGAGTTCAAGACCAGCCTGGGCAACAAAAAACTCCATCTTTTAAAAAAAGAAAACAGCAAAAGACAAATCCTCCCACAGGGCCACATTCAGAAATGGCAAAGAGGCTGAATGGTTGGTAACTCGAAATCAGTATGATTTCCAACCTGGATTATTCACACCCACTTCAGAAATGGAAATTTTTATAATTCTATGATATGGTTTGTCTGTGTCCCCACACAAATCTCATCTTGAATTATAGTTTCCATAATTTTCATGTCTCATGGTAGGGACTCGGTGGGAGGTAACCGAATCATGGCCACGGGTTTTGCCTGTGCTGTTCCCATGACAGTGAGTGAGGATCACGAGATCCGATGGTTTTATACAGGACAATTTCCCTGCACACACTCTCTTGCCTGCTGCCATGTAAGACATGCCTTTGCTCCTCCTTTCCCTTCTGCCATGACTGAGGCCTCCCCAGCCATGTGGAATGACTGTGTTCAGTAAATCTCTTTTTCTTTATAAATTACCCAGTCTCCAATATTTCTTCATAGCAGTAGGAAAATGGAGGAATGTTTTATTTCTTCTTTCTCTGATTTTCCTTATTGAGGGTCTAACATGTCCCCAGATCAGAACAGAGAGTTGCAGTGTCCATTTCTCCAAAAAGGAGCCTGAATGGGGCCCTTTATGAATATGAACAACGAGGCCTCCCCAGGAAGAACTGTTGCAGTGGTCGGGGGGCATATAAGAAATGAGGCAGTGGCTCTGGAGTTATAGACAGGGAAAGGCAGATAGATCTGTTTTCAAATACTGACTTGTTCTGACATTGCCTCTAAACTGCACCTTTACACTCTAGAAAACAGGGATCCCTTGAAGGATCACCACGAAGATTCAAGGACATATGGCACATGGCAAACACCCAATAAATTCTAGTAGTTTGTGATCTTATTTGTATTCCATCACTTGGCCAAGGTGTTTCAGTGCACTACTGAAAACTGAGCATGGACTTTTTGTTTTCTTTTTCTTTTTTTTGAGATGGAGTCTCACTCTGTCTCCCAGGTTGGAGTGCAGTGGCGTGATCTTGGCTGCCTGCAACCTGCACCTCCCCGGTTCCAGCGATTCTTTGCCTCAGCCTCACGAGTAGTTGGAATTACAGGCGGCTGCCACCACACCTGGCTCATTTTTGTATTTTTAGTAGATATGGGGTTTCACCATCTTGGCCAGGCTGGTCTTGAACTCCTGACCTCGTGATCTACCCGCCTCAGCCTCCCAAAGTGCTGTGATTACAGGCGTGAGCCACCGCGCCCGACTGAGCATGGACTTTTCACCAGGCTCTCCATTATCTCCCTGCCTCCCTATCTTTGTGTGTCCTTCCCTCCCTTCCTCCTTCTGCCTTCCTCCTTTCCTCTCTCTCCCTTTCCTTCTCCCTTTTTCTTTTTCCCTCCCTCCACCTCCCTGTCATCCTCCATCTCTTTCTCTCCCTCTCTTCCTTCAATCATTCCCTTCCGTTCTGCTTAGTATTAGACAGTCCAGGGCATCCCTTGTCCACAATATTAAGCAATACGCCTTAGGTCTCAGCATTCCTCATGCCACATCCTTCCAAGGTGAATGTGTCAGAGACCTTCCCAGGCCCTGAGCAGTTGTCACCGGTGTGGGCATGCTCTGAACAGCTTCATGTATTCTAAAACAGCCCACTGCCTTGCCTGTCCTAGGTTCTGATCTCCAGATCAACAACCTAAGATTGCTGTTCCCTTGGAGAAAGACTCCCTTAAGGGAATGGCAGCTCCACAAGCAGTACAAATTGAACATCTTCATCCTGAGGCCCAAAGGTACACACTAGAAAATTAGGAAGTTTAATTTACCCTCTTTTAAATCACCAGGTGATCATCTGCAAACAACAGTCCATCATAAAACACTTCTTTAAACTCTTCACTTCATCATAAAGCCTAACTGACCTAACACACATCAGCCCTGGCATGAAGTAAGCATTAGAATTACCCAAGTTTTATGAAGCAGAGTGAGAGCCAGATGACAGAGTTTCAACCAACAGATTCTAACAGTCACAGAATCAAAAAAATATTTATTGAGAACCTACTATGTGCCAGATTCCTAAGATGCATCAGTGTATATGATCTCATTATCTCATCTTGTTTTTCTCTGCTAGGCATCCTGACAAGCCACATCCTACTCATAACAATAGAAATGACCAGTTACATGTGTAACCATAATGACAGCTACTCAGCACATCTGGGCAATGCTAGATAGCTGCTTTTTCTATGAATTTAAAGAAAAGCTTTGGTGCAAGGCATGGCAACATCTCCAGTCTATGTACACTTACAGTTGCAGACCTTGGGTTTCAAGGGTTGTCCTGTTTAACCAGCCTGGCATTTCATTAAACATTAGGTAAGGATTTCTTCCATTGTTTTTTTACCACGGACGGACATCACCTACCTATACACGCAAAGGAACCCCCAGTGTGTGCACTGCACCTAAAATATCCTGCCTTCTGAAACATGCTAAGTTCAAGTGTGTAGTTCCTCAGTGCTACATACTTATTTTCACTGGTGTTTTTATTCTGGTACAGCAAACCCAAATCTGCTACAGTGAACACAGAATTGCAGGGCAATACGGATATGACATGAAGCAAAGACCTCTGCCCACCAAGCAATGGCAAATAAAAAAAAATTCAACGAGCCTCAACGCCAGTGTACATAAATGTCCCTGCGCCTGCAAAGAGGAGAGATCAGAGGACATTTATGAAATTACAGTCCTCCCAGGGTGGTGAGAAAAGGTTACTGTGGTGTATTCTGAGGGGGGAACAGGGTGCCCAAGGAAAACAGTAGGGACAGGGCAAGACCCAGGAAAGCAGCAAAGATCTGGATGTTTGGATGTTGTCCCTGTGGCTGCCCCAACGCCCGCCACCTCGTTTCTCAGAGCTAATCAAGAGATACGTAACTAGTCCAGGCGGCAGGGCGAGTTTACAACAACTGACAGTAACTATAACATACGCCAGTTTGTATTAAGATGTTATTGCACCTTTCCAGTTCTAATCACCAATTATGACTCTATTACTCCTACTTGGCAGTTCATCTGCTCCTGCCTCCGCTAAGGGCGACTTGGAGACGGACCTCTGATCTCCCGGTTCCACTTCAGTGAGCGCTCAGCACGGCGGCTGTCATTTGCAGACACTGAAGAGGTAAGGCATTGCTTTTGCTCAGATAACTGTACCTGACCTTACAACAATTTACTAAGGAAATACCTGCTTAATAGCAGTGTGAGCGCAGTTTCCTTTATGCTCGCAGCGGCACTGCAAATTAGCGACAACAGGATAAATCTATGGCCGGCTCACTAGACACTTCATTAAATCACTGTTCTCTTGCCTTGTAGCGCGCTAATAGAATCACAGCCCTCGTTAGCTACTGAATAAAAGATCAATCACAGACTTTGAAAGCTCCTGCTACCAGCTTCCAGAGGAAACAAGAAAAAAAAAAAGAGTATGAGCAAGAGAGAGAGACAGAGAGAGAGAGAGAGAGAGAGAGAGAGAGATATTTAGGATCATCGCTGAGATTCCGAATGGCCTCGCTGCAAGTTGCTTAAATTACCTTTTCCACAACTGACTCCAAGTGTAATACTCAGAGGAACTTGTTAAGCCTGCTTTCAAGAGCAGCACTCTAATATATGACTGCTAGACCCTGGTCAAAAGTTCATAATGTGCATATGTAAAAAGGTACTAAATTGCCTGAGGGCTAAAACCAGAGGAGTTTAATTGTAGCAAAATGCTGAAAATGGTCTGTTGAGGGTCCTTCTATGGGGATACTGCTGGCTCTGGCTGATTGAAGTATAGAACATAAAAGTCTTACAACAATATTTCCTTAAATGCTGGGGAAACTGCCAGCAGTTGGTATTGCATGAATGTTGTGGTTAAAGAAAAACATTTTCCTCCCCTAAAATAAATAGAGTATTAAAAACTGCTCCAGCCCATAATTTTAAAGCATGACGGGAAAAGGGAGGACTTGAGGATCATAAATAATGTATAATTCACAGGGCATGTCCAATCGACTGACAGTGTATTTTTACATGGGGCCCATGGAAGGTATTCAGGCATGACCTGTAAGGGTTTGGGGGGCTGTGCATGGCTGTGATTTTGAAAACAGCTTTGCACTGAAATAACAGCAGCTCCTGGCTGCCTTACCTGTCACCGGGTCAGACATACTCACGTGGAGATCCCTGCAAAAGGATCTGTTTGAATAGTCTTTATTTCTTTCATAAAGCAAGATCGGGAGCCCCACCTATGCCCACAGTCTGCTTGTTTGGCTGGGTTTCTCATTCATTTACCATCTGTAAATACACTTTCTTTTTTTCTTGTTTTTTTTTTTTTTTCTCCCTATTTTTTCTGGTCTTATTGATGAGTTCCTCATTTGGAAAACAGACAGTGCAAAAGCAGTGGACGGTGACTCGGAATGCTGGGAGGGCCTTTGTCAAATGCAAGACACCCAGGAGACGCTGGAGTTTCACAGGTAGGCTCTCTGATTTACAGTAAGTACATGACAAAGTTAAAGCCAGCAGTCACGGAGAGTGAAACCCATATTCATATGTTGTTTTAATCAAGTTAAAAAAAAATCAAACATGGAATTCTGCACTTTCGTTGTGGCATCGAGCTTCCAAAGCAACACAGCAATAGCCATCCACTTTAACCACCACCACCACTGTGTCAGATGCCCACTCTTCAAGCATGAAACTTGTGCAGTAGCAGGGGTTCTATCTGTGGAAAGAACTGAGTGAACGAGATTAGTGACACCTCTGTCCCTACTGATATCTGGAAGGCCTATTTCTTCAGCATTCTTCTCCATAGGAAACACTTTCAAACTCGCAGTGAGATGCAAGTGATGTGTCCTCACATAACAAAGCAAATTAAAGACTCAACTGAAATACAGCATTCCGTTAGTATTTATGGTCACGAGGATTGCGTAAGGATCACACCGTCCTATGCATCCCATCCTTGCTATGCCACGTGGATCGAATGTCGTGTTTAAAAAGTGGTCAAGACTACTCCTCAGTTCTTCAAAAGCCGGGGCACAGGTCATTGGCCACGTCTGCCATAGGCCACATCAGTTTTCGCTCTTCCACACTCTGAGTCTGAGTTATTCAGGCCAATGTTCTACAAAACAAACAGGCAGCTGTGGAACAGCTAGTACAGTGCTGGCATCTGTCGTATTTCCTGTGAGGGATGGAAAAATCTGTGCACTGGAAGCATGAGTATTTGGGGAGGAAAGGAGAGTAAAGGGCATAGAGTAGACTGAAAGGCTATTAAAGTGAAAACAACTAAAGAAAAATCAGCAGGGCGGGGTACCTATAATCCCAGCACTTTGCAAGTCTGAGGCGAGGTCAGGACTTAGACACCAGCCTGGCCAACACGGCGAAATCCCCTCTCTACTAAAAACACAAAAACTAGCTGGATGTGGTGGTGCATGCCTGTAATCCCAGCTACTTGGGAGGCTGAGGCACAAGAATCTCTTGAATCCAGGAGGCAAAGGTTGCAGTGAGCCCAGATCACACCACTGCACTCCAGCCTGGGCAACAGAGTAAAACTCTGCGGGGCAGAGTGGGTGGGGTGGGGAGGGGAGGGGAAAAGAGGGGAAGGGAAGGGACGAGAGGCGAAGGCAGGGGGCATAGTGGAGTTCAGGTACAGTGGCTGATGCCTGTAATCCCAGAACTTTGGAAGGCTGAGGTGGGTGGATCGCTTGAGCCCAGTAATTCAAGACCAGCCTGAACAACATGGTGAAAACTCATCTCTATGAAAAATACAAAACATTAGCTGGGCATGGTGGCGTGTACCTATAGTTGTAATTGCCCAGGAAGCTGAGGCAGGAGGATCACCTGATCCAGAGTGGTCAAGGATGCAGTGAGTCATGAGCGGGCCACCGCACTCCAGGTGGGGTGACAGAGTAAGACTCTGTCCCAAAAAAAAAAAATTAAAATTAAATCTAGTCTTACAATCTTTCATTTGCAGCATCAAGTAGGCCTCCAGGCTGAATGTAAATGCAAACATGCCACTGGCATTATTTTTAAATACTTAACTGCGTTTCAACCAGAAGATGATTCCCAAGAATATCCATCGGCAAACATCAGCAATCTTTAATAATGGCACACGCAACTGCAGAAAGTAAATTTTGCCTCATGAAAAGCCAATGATGCCTAATCGCTTACAATTAAGCCGTATACCACAAATACTCACGTGCACAGAGTTTAAGGAAAACACGAAGCAAAGCAAGAATATGTCAAATGGCAGATACCACATGACCTTGATAGTTGAGGAAGGGAGAAAACGGATAGAAGGAAGAGGAAAAGCTACTTCTGATGAAAGATGAAATCATGCTCCAATTGGAGGCCACTTGGAAATATCCAGTTAGTTATGCAAGAAAAAGGCATTTATTAAAAATGCTGGCAATCTCATGTCCCTTAAAACATGAATTTCCTGGAGCCTGGTGAAAAGGGCATTATACCACTCTTTCAATGTGAACTTACAACTGTCTCTTAACCTTTAGGGATTTGGCTTCTTAATCTCTAAATTCATAGCCTTGGCCCAGATAATCTCTAAGGTTATAGGAAACCGTGGCCTTCTGAGAAAGCTAAAGGAAGATTCATTTAATCTTCCCACACAAGGCCCTTGTGGATCAGGTCTTCCAAAGTCATCTGCTGGCTTCCATTTAGATACCGTAATCTATTAGTTTACTAATATAATCCCTCCAGGTTGTAATTAATAGGACCAGCTAGCCTGGGACAACTTCAAGTAGTCACGTAAGGAAAGTAAATTAAATGCTGCAGTGACACAGAGAATGAATATTGTTGGAAATGCAAGATTTTTTCCCTCCTAAGGCAAATAAGGATATACTAATCATCCCATACACCCCGTCCCCTTTCCTGACTCCTACAAGCTAATTCCATCCCCAACACACATAGATAAAACATGGTGCCACCTATCAGCAGCCACTAGTACTTGTATGCATTTCTAGATGTACTTCTGTGTATGTATACACATATAGACACATATAGTTTTAAATGTCAGACTGTCTTCCCTAATATTAATGCTACAAAATTAACATATTCTTTTTACTTCTATGTGCTAAAAAATTATAATTTAAAATGACCATCTATGCTATAAATATGAGATAAAAAAATAAATGAATGTTTGAGAGAAACAATGGTATACAAACGGCCCAGCCTGCTGGCTCGTACCTCTAATCCCCACACTTTGTGAGGCTGAGGCAGGAGAATGCCTTGAGCACAAGAGTTCAAAACCAGCCTGTGCAACATAGGGAGATCTTCTCTCTACAAAAAAATAAAAAATGTTACCCAAGCATGGGGGCATGTGCCTATAGTCCCAGCTACTTGGGAGGCTGAGGCAGGAGGATCGTTTGAGCCTAGGACGTGAAGGCTGCAGTGAGCTGTGATCACGCCACTGCACTCTAGCCTGGAAAACAGAGCAAGACCCTGTCTCAAATAAAGCTATACCAATCAAACAATTAATTAACTGGCAGATAATAGAAGAGGGCGAAATATATAATAAAACAGTCTGTAAGGCAAGTTCAGCAAAACCACGGAATATATCCTCATATCTGAGAGATTTCTCATCTAGAAATAAGCGTATATAAACTCCAGCATGAGAAGTCAAGCAAGTTACTAAGCCCAGTGAAAACTGCTAAGTTCATGTTATTATCTTTTTTTTTTTTTTCTTTCAGAGGGAGTCTTGCTCTGTCGCCCAGGCTGGAGGGCAGTGGCGCAATCATGGCTCACTGCAACCTCTGCCTCCTAGGTTCAAGCGATTCTCCTGCCTCAGCCTCCTGAGTAGCTGAGGTTACAGGCTAATTTTTGTATTTTTAGTAGAGACAGTATTTCACCATGTTGGCCAGGCTGGTCTCAAACTCCTGACCTCAGGTGATCCACCGGCCTCAGCCTCCCAAAGTGCTGGGATTACAGGCGTGAGCCACCACACCCAGCCAGTTCTTGTTATTTCCATGTGTGTCCTCTGCGGCACCCACAAATGTTGTAAATGCAGAGTCTTACAAAAATGGCTAAAAACATTTCCCCAAAGAAAGCTTAGCATTTGGGGGAACAAAAAATTGGTGAACGAAAAAATATTAAGAGTTTTGCTATTTCCACCTACCAACGCTGGTGAAATTCACCTTTGTATGCTCAGGATATACATGCAAGTCACGAGGCTTGGTGCAGCTCTTTATCCAAAGACCTGTACTTAATCATTACTTTTAAAGAACTAAGAAAACAAGTAGCAAATCTGAACGGAATGAAAAGGCTTTTTGCTGTTTTAAAGTTACGCACTGGCATATTTGCAGGGGAGCTTTAGCTATCTCTGGATAATCTTGTTCCAGAAGAACTGTTATCTGAGATCCGAGGAAGTTTCCTGAAAGGTCTACTGATGAAGACAACAGAAACAAAACAAAAAAGGGTGCAGACACAGACACCGTCAGAGAGATGTTGCCATTCAGTCTGAATACTGCCAGGTCCCTTAAGTGCACAGCAGACTCAAATCGCGGGGTGGGCACAAACTGTGTGACATTTCAGCATCAAATAAACCATCCTGCCAGTAGCATTGTTTAAGGCAGTGTTAGCAAAAATGCTGCCAGCCCACAAGGGGATATGGATCTTCCCTCTTCAAACAATGCAAGTAACTCTTTATAAGGGCGATCAGTCAACACCATGTGCTCTAATCTGATAGTTCCGTCATCAGATGCATTGCAAATTTCATTACATATTTTAAATCATGTTAACATGGTTTGTAAATGCTGGTATTCACTAAAAGGCCACAGCTCTTTAAATAATGAACGGGCATGATAATTTTTACACATATTATGAAAGTGACACGTGTGGATATTCTAGCTACTCTTCTTAGCATCTGTCTTACATCGTTAGTTAAGTGTCATCTATGAAAACATATCGGGATGTTTCAGAGACGCTGCAGATTCACAGTTTTTTCAATTATTTATAAAAATGAACTACATAGCCATCAGAAGGAAAAACACTTCAAATTATGTTAAAATATTGTTTTACATTAGCTCTATCAGATATCCCTGGGACAGGAATTTAATGCTACTATTTAAGAGGACAAATGAAAAAAAGATAAAATATTTTGTTAAGTGCTAAATAAAACTTAAATGTTAAATATTTTCTATTGCTTTTCTGTTTATGCACACATGCATATATGTACATATCAACAAATTCATCCACAAATTTATATATTCCTTATGTATTCCTGCCCACTTATCTCCCATATTCAGTTCACACATCAGAAGTTTGTTTCTAGAAGTCATTATACAAAAACATACTTGCACATGCAAGTTTATAGCAGAGCAATTTCCAACTACAAAAACATGGAGCCAGCCCAGATTCCCCGTCAATCAATAAGAGGATAAAGAAACCGTGGGGTGGGTGGGTGGGTGTGTGTGTGTGTGTGTGTGTGTGTGTGTGTGTCTATACAGACATATATACACACCATGTATGAATATATTCTCCATGGATATATATATATAAATACATATATATACAGACACACACACACACACACACACACACACACACACCATGTTTTATACACACACACAGACATACACATGTTATATATATATAAACTCTTTATATATATATATATAAACTCTTTATATATATATATATAAATTATATATATAAAAACTCTATATAACATGTGTGTGTGTCTAAAACATGGTGTGTGTATATATACATATATATAAAACATAATATATACACATAAATATATATCTGTATATAACATGAACACAATAATGGCATTCACAACAACCTGAATAGAACTGGAGATCATCGCTCTATGGGAAGTAACTCAGGAACGGAAAACCAAACATCGTACGTTCTCACTCATAAGTGGGAGCTAAGCTCTGAGGATGCAAAGACATAAGAATGATACCACGGACTTCGGGGACTTGAGGAAAGGGTGTGAAGGGGGTAAGGGATAAAAGACTCCAAATTGAGTACAGCGTACACTGCTTGGGTGATGGGTGCACCAAAATCTCAGAAATCATCACTAAAGAACTTATTCATGTAACCAAACATGACCTGTTCCCTCAAAAACCTATTGAAATAAAAAAATTAAAATTTATTTTAAAAGTCTGTTTCTACTTCTACCTGTGCAACATTCAGCCTGTTCTTTCTCTTGCCTCCTAGCCCACAAAACTATTCACAGACACTCATGACATTTCTAAACTGTCAATTCTTCCAGCATCTGTTTTGGTGTCTATGTTAAAAATGTCTCCCTCTTCTCGACTCACTGTCTTGCTGCCATAAAAACAACAATCTGACATCCAGATACAACCTGGAGCCAACAGAGGCTGTGGGTGGCAGGGATATAGAGCTTGGGCACGTGGGTCAACTGGAAGGGGCTTGAATCGCGCTCCACTGCCTTTAGTTTCGTAGCCTTGTGCACGTCATGCATTCCCCCTAAGCTCCTCTGGTAGTAACAGAGAATGCCGCTGTCAAAGAATCAGCATGAGAAATAGACAAAGTACATCGCACAGGTCCTGGTCTATAGCAACTGCCGGTCTGAGCATGTGCCAACTCCCTGAAATGCACAGCAGATCAAAATGATGTTAAAATAAATGCTAGATAAAATCATGTAAAATTAAATGTTAGTTTTTTAAATCTCATCATCACTGGCACTTTTGTCATCATCAACTTTAACGTAAGGTCCTTGGTGGCTTTTTTTTAACCTTCATCTCCTTGAGGGATGGATCACTACAAATTCATGTTCATTACTTGAGCCTTTGCTATAATACTGAATTTGTCTGGATTTAAATTTTGAAATTTTATCTTTCGTGCATTAATTTTGATTTTTTTTTTTTTTTTTTTTTTGAGATGGAGTCTCCCTCTGTCACCCAGGCTGGAGTGCAGTGGCGTAATCTCGGCTGACTGCAGCCGCTTCCTCCCAGGTTCAAGCAATTCTCATGCCTCAGCACCCCTAGGAGCTGGGACTACACGTGCACACCATCACACCCAGCTAATTTTTGTGTTTTTAGTAGAGATAGTCTTTCACCATTTTGGCCAGGCTGGTCTCAAACTGCTGACCTCAGGTGATCTGCCCACCACGGCCTCCCAAAGTGCTAGGATTACAAGCATAAGTGACCACATCCTGTCTTGATTTTTTTTAAACATTGCATTAAAATATCATTTATCTTCATTACTGAGGTTTGTAGCACCCCCTTAATTTTGTCCATTGTTTTAGTCCCATCCCTGCCAGAGCTACAAAGGGTACCTACAATCCTCTCTTGTTTGTGTCTATGTTTGCCTTCAACGTATCTTTCAAGTCTCAGTAAAGACGTCATCCGTGTTCTGTAAGTTTGTCTGACTACTCTTGTATCTACCATCAAGACAGAAAAGCACCACATCCCCAGCGCTATGCATCTCACCTCCCTTTCACATTCCTTCTCCATCCATCTAAGGCAGGCACCCAGACAGCCAGGAGAACACCTTGCTTGTTTTTGCATTTGCTATGCCTTAAGTCAGCACCTGACATGTGGGGCACTCAATGAACGTTTATCAGAGGGAGCAGATCAAACAGTATCGTGGCAGTGACTGTCAAAGGACAGACTGTGATCTAGCGGGTGGTGAAACAAATAATGGGTGTTGAAACTCTGTCATCACTGACACTCAAAAAAAAAAACACACACACAACCAGCCAGGTATGGTGGCTTACTCCTCTAATCCCAGCACATTGGGAAGCTGAGGCAGGTAGATTACCAGAGGCTAGGAGTTTGAGACCAGCCTGGCCAACAGGGTGAAACCCCGTCTCTACTAAAAATATAAAAATCAGCCAGGCATGGTTGTGGGTGTCTGTGGGTGCCAATAATTCCAGCTACTCTGGAGGCTGAGACAGGAGAATCGCTTGAACCTGGGAGGCGGAGGTTATAGTGAGCTGAGATGGAGACGCTGTACTCTAGCCTGGGCAACAAGAGCAAAACTCCATCTCAAAAAAAAAAAAAAAAAAAAAACACAACCAAGAGAAAAAAACAGCAGAAGACACTCCCCATAAGTAACAGTATCATTTTGTGAAACTTTTATTTCAGACAAAATCACACACATGCATATAATACACACACACACACACACACACACACACACACACACACATACATATTAATATACCTAAGTATAAAAGCACTGGGTTGCAACATAAAAAACTTAAGTAGTGGTCAAGAAAAGAGTGCAGGCTGTTTTAGAGCAACATACAACATCTTGATCTGTCCGTCAGAGTTTGCCCTGCCACAGCCTAGAGAAAGCAAGGTTTCCAAAGTCATCCACAACAGTTGAGAGTTTGGGGAACAATTAGATTAGCAGCATGCTCAAAGACCAATCTAGGAAAAATGAGAAATCCTAGAATACTGGAGGAGACTTGCTGGGGAATTTCTTGGGTATTAGATAATAAATAAATATTGACCTTTCACCAAACCAATGACATATATTTCTCATTGAAATCACACCATCACGAGAAATCACACCATCACAAAAATTCACATCATCACAAAAACTCAGTGACACCAAAACCTAGATGTGGTGAAATCCAGATATGCCCAATCTAAAGGTTAGACTTGGTGGAAATAATCGATGAGAAAGAAAACTCACAACGCAAAAAGCTGTAAAATTTGGCATGTACAGAAAACAGATACACGAAATCTTCACTATAAAATATATATATATAATGGTTTTGGCAAAAAGGATTTCAATAAAAGAAGAGCTTAACTATCTTTGCACTGTTTAAAAACTGGATCAAAGAATTAAATTGACTTAACGGAATTCACCCTGTATTATACTTCCATGAAAAAAAATTGATCAGTGTTGATACAGCACTGATTAAAATGTTTTATTCATAAACAGAGTTAAAAAAAAGTCTTCAGGATGAAAATAGCAGGGCTGAAGTGTCTGGTTTTCTCTCTCCCTATTCTACACAGACGTTCTAACTACACATGCCTGTCTGCATGGCATAACCTAAACAAACCCATGTACTGAGTCCTTACTGGCTACAAGTGTCCATTTGCATTGCTATGGCTAGCTCCTGTTGCCTCTATAAACCATCTTCAATGAACTGAGTAAGACATACATATACATTTTTTGAGACATAGTCGTGCTCATTCACCCAGGCTGGAGTGTTGTGGCACAATCTCGGCTCACTGCAACTGCTGCCTCTCAGGTTCAAGCGATTCTCTTGCCTCAGCCTCCCGAGCAGCTGAGATTACAGGCACCCACCACCACGCCCAGCTAATTCCTGTATTTTTAGTAGAGACAGTGTCTCACCATACTGGCCAGTCTGTTCTCAAACTCCTGACCTTAGGTAATCCTTCCACCTCGGTCTCCCAAAGTGATGGGATTACAGGTATGAGCCACCGTGCAGGGCTGATAAATAAATTTTTCACAAAGACACATTTAAGATATAAACAGCTCTAGATGGGCCAAGACAGTGAAACCTTGTCTCAACAAAAATACAAAAATTAGCCAGGAATGATGGTGGGTGCCAGTAATCCCAGCTACTCTGGAGGATGAGACAAGAGGATCACTTGGGCCTCGAAGGTTGAGGCTCATGAGGCTGCAGTGAGCCGTAATCTTGCCACTGTACTCCAGCCCGGGTGAAAGAGCAAAACTCCTTCTCAAAAAAAATAAAAAGATGTAAATAGCTCACTAGAAAATAATAGCATCCATAGGGGAAAGGGAATAGTAGAGAAACAGAAAAAGGTCAGAAGAAGTAAATATCTATTTATAATGGCCAGGCACGGTGGCTCATGCCTGTAATCACAGCACTATGGAAAGCCAACTCAGCAATGGAACTTGAGGTCAGAGGTTCAAAACCAGCCTGGCCAACATGGTAAAACCCCATCTCTACCAAAACCACAAAAATTAGCTGGTTGTGGTAATGCACACCAGTAGTCCCAGCTACTCAGGAGGCTAAGGCAGGAGAATCGCTTGAACCCGGGAGGCAGAGGTAGCAGTGAGCAGAGATCACGCCATTGCACTTCCAGCCTAGGCCACAGTGAGACTCCACCTCCAAAAAAAAAAGGAAAGGAAAGGAAAAGAAAGGAAGGGAAAGGAAGAAAAAGGAAGGGAAAGAAGAAAGGAAGAAAGAAAGAAGTATTTATTAGGTCCTTGATGAACTGTGATTACATGTATACACACACACACACACACACACACACACACAAACATGAACACATGCATATCTAATTAAACGATCTGCCATCCGGGCTGCTGGCAGATTGCATGACAGCAATCACTAACTAGCATGTGAATCATACGACAGCAAAACATTGAAAAAAATTTTTTTCTAAAACTCTGAAGATGGGATGATTTTCAAATACCCATTTGTTCAAAGGGTGTTGTATAATCTCTTTCGTTGAGCATAACCAATCCAGAAATATGTCCAAAGTACAGCTCAAGAGAAAGTCACTTTTGGCATGGAATTAAGAGATTCTGTGGGATACGCCTGTACTTTAACATAAATCATTGTATTGATTCAAATTTGACCTGCTTCCAAAAACGGGATCTAAGATGACTTAAAGAAAGAACATGCAGAGAACAAGGTGAATATAATGTATCAGATTTGCTAAAAACTGAAGGGAGCTGATATGCTAACCACTGCATTCATATGGCCTGAAAAAGGACACTGTCAAACTACAGGCTCCTACAATAGTTATAATTTCATCATCAAATGGAAGGAATAGTGGCGGTTCCTCAAGGATCTTCCTTGGAATGAAGAGTTAAAGGGTGTTTCTCAGCTTCAGTGGCATAACTCCCTATGTGTAGAGGTCAGATCATCAATAATACCCTTGACAATAGCTGTCTGTATGCCCTCACGAATCAGGAAGATGTCAGTAAAATTCGTATGAACTGGTAGCACACGAAGAAGACTAGCATTTCTTGAGTATCGACTACACATCAAAGGATTGAGCTGCGTTTTACACACTCCCCACCAACCCAAACATGTGGGAACCACTTTCCCCATTTTACAGGGAAAAAGAAAATCCAAAGCCCAAATAGGTAACATGGCTGGCCAACAGGTCACTGAAAGGAAGGGCTGGGATTCACTCCAGGCTGATTTCTTCAACTTCAAAATCCCGAGCATGGCCCTTCTGCTACCTCACATTGCATCGTTCTTCCACCCAGCTGAGCTAAACATCCTCTTCTCAGTTCCTTCCCACCCCGCCATGTTGCAGTGGGCTGTGGAAAATAAATGAGTTTGACACATGAAAGACACCTGGAACAGAGCCTGACCAAAGCGAGTCCTACAAACTGTGAGTTGTTTTTATTACTGATCGTCTTTATCTTCCAGTTCTGCAGAATGTATACTCATTCAGCGAAAATTCACAGTGACTCTCCTATTGTGTATCGAATACATTTCAAATCTTCACATTACAGACTAACATGGGGACATATCCATGGTCAGGAGGACTTGGAAAAGGTGAGTTTAACTTCTAATTTTAAAAAAAGTTGGCTTTGGATAAACTCAGCCTCCACTCTGGGTTCAAATAAGAACCCAACAGAGCCTCTAGCAGACAATGAGAGAAAGTAACATCAGAAGACGCAATAAACAAGCTTAATTGTAAGGGGAAAGCAAACTGAAGTCCAAGAAAGACTTTTCCAGGTTAGGGATAAAGGAATCCAATATATTCTTGTACTTTTCCTATATATGAAATATACCAGCTCCTTCCCAGTGCTTGGAATAGAAAGAACAAAAAGCTGAAGAAAACTATATTGTTTTCATTATTACGTATATTTCAGAATCAAATTCTTTTGAAATATGTTATAATTTTTTTCTTTTAAACATCTTAGTATCTTATTTAGAGGAAATCTGCTCTGCGTTAATGTTTAGACTTCAGTCATGATACTTTCACTACTTGGTCTTTTATGACTGTAGAGAATTCACAAAGAGAAAAATGATACACGTAGCACACACAAAAGCCACAAAGAGATGTTACATTCTAACACAAAAAAACATACTTACCGTGTTCACCTGTCTAGAAATATTAAAATACCAAAAAAAGTTTAAGTTCCCAAATTTTACAGGTTTTCTTTTTGCTTTTAAAGAGTGAGAATACTAAGAAAATATTATGCAGGTCTCAGTAGTTGATATACACTATTTTTTTTGGATCTAGCAAATATACTTTTTATAGCTTTTCTCTGAAAGAAGGAACTTTCTAGCTCAGGTTACTTGGACACTGTGACTGTTTATTCTTCCCTTTTTTGAGCAGTCAGAAGAGATTTCTCCCTCAGTACTTCAAATAAATAAGGTATCCAGCTGAACAAACACCATACATTCTCGTGGATTACTTTGGCTTCTTAAAGAATATTTCACTTTCTTTTTTCAAAATGTAAATGATTAAAGAGGCCCCATCATATGAAACTCAAGGATGCAATGTTTAAAGAGGTTCAAATTCTATACAAGGTGGCATGTGAAGAAACAGAAAGTCCAGTTCAGTAAAAGAGCTTGATATTTCTCGGAGCAAATTAGATATTATTTTATTGTGCATTTTAACGTGGTTGGCTTCATAATGCGAAAACCAAACTTCAGCATTTGAAATCAGTCTCCACCTTATTTTCTAAAAGCACCAAAGTAAAAGGTGGTTATTTTTCTTTTTTTACCTTCCTGCTTAAAAAAAAAAAATCATCTTAAAAACAACAACAAATCCTAGGATTACAACTAGTGTAGATATCCTACACAGGCTTTGAAATGACTGACCAGCCTTATCTAGCTTTACGGCTTAAAAAAAAGTTCAGGGTTTCTGGCTAGTTTTTGAAACTGAAATCCAAATTCTGCAGTACCCGTTTCTTTAGAAAGACGATTTGGGCCATTGACTAACACGGGCCCCTTCTACTAAAGCAGCAGGAACACAAATACTTGACTTTAGGAAACATCCACAGTTTTGTTTATTCTTTTCATAAGCTTTCTTATTAAAGGACTAAATCTTACCTCCCATCATGAAGCAGAAATGCATAAATATATATATGGATTTTAAATGGGTACATTTGGTGCCTCTCTCAGCCCAGAAAGAGGGAAGATAACAAGGATGACGAAATGACACAACCAGGAGAAGCGCAAAGAAAAGACAAAATTACCCATAATAAATGCTATGGCTTCAGGCAGGCCAAGAAAAGTCATCAAGTCCTGTGAGTAAATCTACCAGCACGCAGCCAAAAGGCAAGAAAATCCCAAACGAAACTCAAGTTGTGGAATGTGGTAGCTGGCCCTGATGACCCCTGCCTCTCAGTATTCACACCACTGTGAAATCCCTTCCCCGCAAACATGGATCAGACTCAGCGATTTCCTTCTAACAGAAAAAATATGGCAAAAGCCATGAGATGTCACTTCTGCGATTATGTAACAAAGAACTGTGACTTACTTTTTACCAGTGGATTCTATTTCTTTCTTGGTTTCCATGCTTTGATAAAGCCAGCAGCCATGATGGAGATCCCTACGTGGCAAGGAACCAGACACCAGGAAGCAAAGGAAGCCATCCACTGGGCCGTGAGGGACTCAGTCCTGCCAGCAACCACCTGGGCTTGGAAGTGGCTCCTTCCCCTTGGAGCCTTGAGCTTGTTCCCTGGTACAATGCCTAGTTGACATAGCTCGATTTCTACCCTGCCCTAACTCTGCTTATCTTTAAGAAACAGGACACCTGTGATAAAAAGTTTCCTCTGTAACCAGACCAGCTGAGATTGGTTAGAACCAAGATGGTTGACCAAAGGACTTCAAAAAGACCTCAGGCTTCATTATAATCTCATTTCCAAGCTAAATGGCACTCCTACCAGTGCCATTACAGTTGACAATCACCATGACAATGATCAGAAGAAGCCATAAAAGGATAAAAATGAAGGCAGCACTCTGGTACCAGGAGGCGCACCGCCCATTTCTAGAAAAGACATGATTATTCCTCCCCTTGGATTTAACATCCAGACGCTTCATTTAAAAAAAAAAAAAAAAAAAAAAAAAAAAAAACAGCCGGGTGCCTCATGTCTGTAATCCCAGCACTTTGGGAGGCCAAGGCAGTTGGATCACCTGAGGTCTGGAGTTCCAGACCAGCCTGACCAACATGGAGAAACCCCATCTCTACTAAAAATACAAAATTAGCCCAGTGTGGTGGCGCCTGTCTATAATCCCAGCTACTCAGGAGGCTGAGGCAGGAGAATCGCTTGAACCCGGGAGGCGGAGGTTGCAGTGAGCTGCGATCGAGCCACTGCACTCCAGTCTAGGCAACAAGAGTGAAACTCCATCTCAAAACAACGACAACAACAAATCTCTGTATTTTAACCTCCTTACTCCTCACTAGTGGAGAAGCTGATTTATGAGTCATTCCGCTGCTTCTGAACTCCATGGCCAATGAATAAAGCCTGTACTGCTTGACACCCACTTCCAGTTTTGTGTTGGCTTCATGACACCCAACAGGGTAAAGACTCCATCTTCTGGGGCACCAGCTTTGCTGGTAAGAAGATGACTTCAGCCCTGTGGACACCTTGACTGTAGCATGTGACACCCTAAAGCTGATGGCCCAGCTAAGCCATGCCTGGTTCCTAATCTACAGAGACTGGAAAATAATATGTATTATATTAACCTGCTGAATATCAGGGTAATTTGTTACGCAGTGATAGATAACTAATACATAGTTTTATTAATTTCCACCCTTCTGTTTTGCTCATCCTGAGGAATTTCACTCCCTCATTATGAATTACTGTGGTCCTTTGGTCAGCTTCAGAAGAATGAGCTGTATTGCAATGCATGGTTTAGAGGCAAGTAGTGAGCAGGGCCATCATCCCAGAACTTCTATTAATAATAGATTTTAGCCCAGAAGCAGTGGCCTCTCCCAGCATATTGAGAGGCCAAGGCAGGCGTATCACTTGAGGTCAGGAGTTCAAGACCAGCCTGGCCAGCATGGTGAAACCCTGTCTCCATTAAAAATACAAGTTAGCCAGGCATAGTGGTATGTGCCTGTAATCCCGGCTATTTGGGAGGCTGAGGCAGGAGGATCACTTACACCCAGGAGGTGGAGGTTGAAGAAAGTGGAGACTGCACCACTGTACTCCAGCCTGGATGGCAGAAGGAGACTCGGATTGGAATAATAATAAATAAAAATAATAGTTTCTGCTGCTTTCCTTGGCTGCTATTAGCTTAGAACAAAGTTTCCCTTCCTCCATAACCCCTCCAATCCACTCTCCAGTAGCAGCTATATAGGTTTGTGAAACACAATCCTGCCTGATTTCTTCTTTCTTTCTTAAGTAAATGCCCACTTTTGCCTTTCCTTCCACCTCCCATTAATTTCTAACTTGTTATCGTTACTTTACGGAACAATGGAGTGTAAGGGGAGGCATGCATGTAAGCAGATATCTACATACGTGCAGGTGAATAATTACAGATACACTTTCACCACTGATAAATAGGGATTCAATTCCATCCCTGTCTTAGATCACTTACTAGCTAAGTGATCTAAGACAGTTCACTCAGCACTTCTAAACTTCAGTTTCCTTGTTTGTAAAAGGAGGACAATTTTCATGAACTTCTGCATGGTGTAGAAGTTCTACATGATGATGAAATAAATTGATTTACACAGATTTACTAATTTACAGCAAATGCTTAAGAAAAAAGATCTTATTACAGTATTAAAATATTGCCATTTTTGTTGGCATCAGAGTAAATGTACAGAGCTATAGATCTAGTTTCCTCTGTCATTTTAGAAAATCCATCTGCCCAGGGTCCCTTCCAAGGATACACAGCCAACCCGAACTAAAGCCAGATTTTCGTAAGATCAAATACTCTGGCTGTTTGGTTCAGAAGACAGAAAATAACTCAAACATTTCTAAAAACCTTATCTTTGCAAGGAACTGGACTGGACATGACTGGACACTGTACAGAGAAGTGTATATAAGACATCCTGCCATCACGACCTTCCAGTATAGCAAAGAAAAGCACAAGGCATGGCATAATACACCTAAAATAAGTATACACTTGGCAGCGGCCCTCGCCCAGCATCCCAGCACTTTGGGAGGCCAACGTGGGTGGGCCACTTGAGGTCAGAAGTTCAAGTCAGCCTGATCAACATGGCAAAATTCTGTCTCTACTAAAAATACGAAAATTAGCCAGGTATAGTGGCACATGCCTGTAATCCCAGTGACACGGGAGGCTGAGGCAGGAGAATGGCTTGAACTCAGGAGGGAGAAGTTGCAGTGAGCCACAACCATATCACTGCACTCTAGCCTGGGTGACAAAGCGAGACTCCATCTCAAAAAAAAAAATAAAGTTGGCCTGGCGCTGTGGCTCACACCTGTAATCCCAACACTTTGGAAGGTGGAGGCGGGTGGATCACTTGAGGTCAGGACTTCGAGACCAGCCTGGCCAACATGGAAAAACCCCATTTCTACTAAAAATACAAAATTAGCCAGCATGGTGGCACACACCTGTAATCCAGTTACTAGGGAGGCTGAGGAAGAAGAATTGCTTGAACCCGGGAGGCTGAGGTTGCGGTGAGCTGAGATTGTGCCATTGCACTCCAGCCTGGGGGACAATACCGAAACTCGGTCTCAAAAAAAAAAAAAAAAAAGTATACCCTTGATACTGTGGTCAGTCTTCACCAAACAGTAAGAAAAACATATCATAGTAAGTAATTTTTATAAGGCAATAATGAACAATTATAATATAAACTATAATATCAGTAATAGTAGTAATAAAATCATCATAATAACAGTAATACTAGCTGGCATTTACTGAGTTCCTGTGATGTGACAGAAATGCTTCCAAGTACTTCCCAGGCCTTCCTGTCTTCAGTACTTGCAATAACTGCCTGAGGCAGGCAGCATCTGGTGTCACAGCAAAAGTGGGCAAGGACCCAAGACGTCAGGATGTTGACCAAGGCCATGGAGAAGACAAACAGCAGAACTCAGCATCTGAAACAAACACCTCCTCAGCCAAAAGCCCTTACTCTTTCCACACTTCCTCTCTAAGACTCGAAAAGAGCTTCATAGGTTACAAAATACTCTCTGGAACATGGTCTCAAGTATGACAGATATATTTCATGACCATTGCACATTAAACTGATAGTCTACTAACAACTTTTATAGATGATTCCTCCTGATACCTTTTCACCACACTAAAGGAAAAAAAAAGACATCAATGCTGTGAGCATTTCTATTTTGCACTCAGCCTTTCCAGAGCTAAAAGAGGCAAAATAAGCCCAGTTATCAGTCCACATACAAACAGCTACGCATTTGACTATTTCGGCCAAGTTACATAGCCTATTTTCCGAAGCAGAGCAAAGGCTAGTCTCCTCAAAAACATAAGTAAAGCTGTTGCTATTCTTTCTCTCCCCCGCCCAGACAGAGTCATGCTCCTTCACCCAGGCTGGAGTGCAGTGGCACAATCTCTTCTCACTGCAACCTTCACCTCCCGGGTTCAAGCAATTCTCCTGCCTCAGCCTCTTGAGTAGCTGGGACTACAGGCGTGATCCACCATGCCCAGCTAATTTTTTTGTATTTTTTTGTAGAGACAGGGTTTTGCCGTGTTGACTAGGCTGGTTTCAAACTCCTGGCCTCCAGCGATCTGGCCCACCTCAGCCTATGAAGCTGTTGGTTTATTTGTTTTCTTCACTAGCCAAAGTCGATATTATTTCCTTCTCTGAAGAAAAATCAGTGAAAACAATTACTCAAATTAAAACTCCTTCCCGGCCTGAAGTCTGAGTGGTTTCTCCCTTCATGGCCATGCCTATCATCTGTATCCCCAACATATGGTCCCCATGAGGACAGGGACCTTGTTTAGCATTCTGTCCCTAGCAGAGCACCTGGCATATGTTAGATGCTCAATAATATTCGTTGAATGAATGAATGAATGAATGAATGAATGAATGAATGAACGCACATCAAAAAGATCTCGTGCCAAGCTTTTTGTGGCCCACACATGAATTGATTCAGGAGAGAGCTCTTCTTCTAGAACATTTGCCCCCTTTACTCACAAATGCCCAAAATCTTTTCTGGAAGTAGATGGGGTGTCATATTTACAAAAGGGCACAGTCTGAAAGAATGTCTTTTGAGGAAAAAGAATCTCTACACTAGGTCAGCGTATACCCGGATGTGAACCTGTATCATTTCATTTCCCTTCACCCCACTACGTGGTACATCCAGAAAGGCCTGCATTTCACAGATGGGCTCACCGGTCTCACTATGTGATTAACTGAGATGCAGCTAGTTTTATGCAGATTTGGAACCTGGGATCTGAAACACATACATGGAAGAATTATGGAGCTTACATGGTGCCCGTAGGGTTTTCTAGCCAGTCATTCCCAAGTACAACCCCATCACTTCCAACAAAGGGAAAAAGAGTAACAGCAGCACTTAAATGAGTTCTCCCTGAAGTCAAATATATTCCATTGAGAGGACTGCTCCTCCTCCCCTAAGTGTGTCCTTCCGACAATCTTCCACATTAAAATGTCCATTCTCTTATAAAATGATGGTGGTATGTTTGGTTTTCATCCAAAATTGATGAAATATAAGGTCTGTGGGCCCGTGTTAGTCTCCCTTTTTTCTTTCCTTTCAAATTAAACTGTTCTATTAACCCACAGGATGACTACTATTGGTTAACTGATTCATTTTACAGATAAGAAAACTGAGGACCAGAGAGGATAAGTGATTTGCTCGGAGACCCACAAGTGTTTAACGAAAGCACGCCCTACAATGACACTACATGAGTAAGTAATGATGTTAGATCAGTTAAGATACAAAGAAGTAAATCCATGACCATGGAGCCTGGCACGGAGCTGGGAACATGTTCTCAGCTGATTTGCAAAGTATTACTTTATAATGGTGTCACAAGAAGATGGAGAGGGGTCTGCTTCCGAACGATTCTGAGCATCAGGTTTGAGCCCTCTTTGTTTTTGCTAGGAAAACATTACCTGACACCTCACAGGGAAAAAACAACATGTCCAGTGAGTTATACAAAAATCAATGTTCATAGAAGAAACACTCCAGAAATGTCGTCATGGGGCAATACAAACTCCTGGCATCGGTTTAATCACGCTGGCCTCCCATATCTAAACTGTGCGGCAGCCAAAAATCACTGGAAAGCAGCATGAAATTGGAGAAAAGGAAACTGAAAGAGGGGAGGATCAAAGAAGCCACCACAAACTTAAAAGAAAAAAGAAAGGCAAAGTAATATAAGAGCTAGAAAGAGTTATAAAGAAGCGGCACATTACCAAAATGCCAGCGGGTACACAGAAGAAAAGGAAACGCGGAAGATAAAACTAGGGGGATTGCAAATCTTGGTTAAATGTTCATTAAATAATTCGTCACACATATTAGGGCCAGATCGTCACTTTTTCCCCCTCTCGGGTGCTCATTCAGGAACAAAGGCTGAGGTCGACAGAAAACACTATAAAGCAAGGCAGAAAAAGTACAGTGATGAGGTATTACAGCCTCACCAGTGCAGATACAGTTTCCTTCTCTTTAATGAGAGAGGGGCCGATCTTTCCTCCAAGCTAAGGTGTGCTGTTGGTGCCGCTGAAACAGGCAACCAGGGGGACTTAGAATCCGCACTGCGGAACTGCAATGAATTCTGATGACCATTCTGTAATCTGCCTCAGTGGTTCCTGAGGCTTGGACACATGGTTTTTTGGGGTTTTGTTTTTTGTTTCTTTGTTTTTTTGGTGTTACAGTTGTTGCTTTTGGAGATGGAGTCTCACTCTGTCACTCAGGTTGGAGCCCAGTGGCGTGATGTCAGTTCACTGCAACCTCTGCCTCCCAGATTCAAGTGATTTTCGTGTCTTACCCTCCCAAGTAGCTAGGACTACACACATGAGCCACCATGCCTGGCTAATTTTTTAATTTTTTTTAGTAGAGACAGGGTTTTGCAATGTTGATCAGGCTGGTCTCGAACTCCCGACTTCAGGTGATCCACCCACCTCGGCCTCCCAAAGTGTTGGGATTACAGGCATGAGCCACCATGCCCAGCCCAAACGAGCTTTTTATGTTCAATGTTAACAGGGAGAACTAGACCATCTATGACAGACACAGTGTCATCATTACAAGAATAGCTATCTATAAACAATGGGAAGACAAGCAACCAATTTCTTGTGAAATAAGCCAGGCACAGAAAAAAAAAAAAAAACTCTATTATCTCACTTTTTGTGTGGCATCTAAAGCAGCTGAACTCACAGAAGCGGAGAGTAGATGCCAGTTCCCAGTAGGAGATGGTCTTGGGGAAGTGGAAGGGGGTGGTAAATGAGAGATAACCGTCAAAGGATTCAGAATTTTGGTTAGACACAATGAACAGGTTCTAGAGATCTACTGTACAGCATGGTGAATATACTTAATAATAATAATAATGTATTGTATACTTGAAAACTGCTGAGACTAGACTTTCAATGTTCTTGCCACACAAAAAAATGATAGCTATGTAAGGTGATGGATATGTTAATTAGTTTGACTGTGGGAGTCATTTCACAATGCATATGTATATCAGAGCAACACATTTCACACCATGAATATATGTACTTTTTTTTTTTTCTGTAGAGACAGGGCCTAGCTCGGTCACCCAGGCTGGAATGCAGGGGCACAATCATAGCTCACTGTAGCCTTGAACTCCCACGCTCAAGTCATCCTCCCACCTTGGCCTCCCCAAATGCTGGGATCACAGGCATAAGCCACCATGCCCAGCCACATATATATAGATATATTTTTTTTTCACACATACCTCAATAAAGCTGGGGAAAATGGTAATAGTGACAGCAATAATAATGGTTATTGAGTATCTAGCATGTTCTGAATGCTGAACATTCATAATCTTTAATTTCTACTGAATGCCAATAACAATACCAGTTAACATTTCTTAAGCTTCTAGCACATTCTAGAGGCCATAAGTGCATCATCTTTAATTCTCAAGACAAGCCCATGAGATAGGTATAACATCCCAGTTTTATGCACGAATCTTAAGCAGGTACTGAACCTTGCCCAACAGTTAGAATGGGAGGGAGCTAGGGTTGGACCCGAGAGCTGTCTAGCTCTACAGCTTACCCTGTCTCTCCTATGACCCATCTTTCTCTCCTTACGTTCGATCCCTCTGTACGTACCCACACCGCCACCAGGCACATCCCTCACGTGGCACTTGACCATGAGCCTGCGGGCACCCTGGGTGCCTGCTATGTGACTCTGGGCAGGTCACCCTGCCTTATCTTCTCTGTATTTACCCATTCTAAACTGTAATCCCTTCCCTACCTCAGAGGGACAAATGGTAAGAAATACATTAGGGACTGTCATTTATTGAGCACCTGGTCATCTTTCATGTATTCATTTACAAACATTTACTAGGAATTTACTCTATGGACCATGAATATAGTAGTGTGAAGGGAAAAACACCGCTGTCAAGAGAAGGGGAGACAGACATTTAATAAGAAACTACAAGCCAGGCACGGTGGCTCACACCTGTAATCCCAGCACTGTGGGAGGACGAGGAGGGTGGATCACGAGGTCAAGAGAAGGAGACCAGCCTAGCCAACATGGTGAAACCCCCTCTCTACTAAAAAATACAAGAATTAGCTGGGCGTGGTGGCACACACCTGTAGTCCTAGCTACTCGGGAGGATGAGGCAGGAGAATTACTTGAACCCAGGAGGCAGAGGTGGCAGTGAACCGAGATCGTGCCACTGCACTCCAGCCTGGCGCCTGGCAACAGAGCAAGACTCTATCTTTAAAAAGAAAGAAATAAAATTAAAAAAAAAAACTACAGGCCAGGAACAGTGGCTCACGCCTGTAATCCCAGCACTTTGCAAGGCTGAGGCCAAGATGGATGGATCATCTGAGGTCAGGAGTTTGAGACCAGCCTGGTCAACATGGTGAAACCCCATCTCTACTAAAAATACAAAAGTTAGCCAGGTGTGGAGGCAGGTGCCTGTAACCCCAGCTACTCAGGAGGCTGAGAGAGGAGAATCGCTTGAACCCGGGAGGTGGAGGTTGCAGTGAGCCGAGATCATACCACTACACTCCAGTCTGGGTGACAGAGAGACACTCCATCACACACACACACACAAACCTACAGAAATTTTATTTTTAAATTGCAGTTGTGTTAAACGTTATGAAGAAGAAATTCCGGGGACCCTTCCCTGACTCATTCAGCACACATTTATGGAGTGCTCTTAGGGGTCAGACAGTATTCTAGGCAATGGCTGGTCTGAAAGAACGTATTGGAGAGCCTGAGCTTGTCTGAGAGACCAAAACTGCTTCCTTAAGGTTTGCTGTCTGGACTGAGTTTTGCAGGACGGGTGCAAATTAAAAGTAGAGGAGTAGTATTCTAGGCTGAAGAACAACATGTTTCAAAACACTTAGGAAGAAAGAACACGGAGCCAGAAGTGGCTGGAAGTGTAGCGAGTCAAGTGGATGGGGACCAGGTAAGACCACATGCCTTTCATTTGAATTCTCACTTCCTCCTACAACCACCCTACAAAATAGATATCATTTCCATTTGACACATAAGAAAACAATTAAAATATATGTACACCTATTCAACACCACTACCCTAGCTTTTTTCCTTGTCATCAGAGTTTGCCTCCAACCCTAGAGGCTCAAAACACCAGTTATGCACTTTTCTAGCCTCCCTTATAACTAGGATATAAATAGCTGACTCAGCCCCAACCAGTGGGATCTGACAGGAAGTCAGCTCAGGAGCACAGTTCTGAAGCAGAACTCTCTCTTGATAAAGGAAAGAGGAATGCAATGAGGAGCCTCACCTCTCCCATCTGTGCCTTCGGACCTTATCAAGTAGGATGCAATGGCTGGCACCACAGCAGCCATCTTGTAAGCATGAAGGAAAAGTGAAGATCATCACAAAGGGAGCTACCCATATAGCAGCCAAACACAACCCTTGCTGCCTTGGCTCCTCTAGATACATGGGAGAGCAAAACCTCTATTATTCCAACCACCTTTACGTGGGTATTAATAACTTGTGGCCTAAGCAGCTAAACTGATGTAGAAATTAACCTCAGAAAGATCAAATTATTTTAAAATTATAAAACTAAAAGGGAGTAGAGGCTGAGTTTTGAAGACAAGCCTCTCGATTCTAAATCCTTTGCCCTTTTCCAACTTACCATATCCATTGGTCTCTGTAACAAGCAAGCACTATAAACTTCAAAGCTCTGGACGTAATTGAGGGAGGATTACTAAAATCAATGCTGATGCTAATCCGAGGCAGGAAGAAGAATGTTTGAGGCTGTGGGAAGGTGGCGTGAGTATGCCAGCCAGCTACCAGGTCCTCCTAATGAGGGGCCACAACAGAAAAGCGCCAGTGTGGGCCAACCACAAAGGGGTCCTGAGAGTCCAGTTTTCTTTCTTTCTTTTGTTTTTTTTTTGAGATGGAATTTTGCTCTGTCTATTGCCCAGGCTGGAGAGCAGTGGCACAATCTCGGCTCACTGCAACCTCCACTTTCTGAGCTCAAGCAATTCTCCTGTCTCAGCCTCCCAGGTAGCTGGTACTATAGGCCTGTGCCACCATGCTGGGCTAATTTTTGTATTTTTAGTAGAGATGGGGTTTCACCACATTGGTAAGGCTGGTCTTGAACCCCTGACCTCATGATCTGCCCACCTTGGCCTCCCAAAGTGCTGGGATTACAGGTATGAGCCACCGCGCCCCGTCCAAGAGTCCAGTTTTCTAACCTATCAGCACTGGCAAGAGAAAGGCAATCAGAGAATTCAACCCTCACTCAGGAGTCTCAAAGTGTTTAGATTTGTTTAGAATACACTGAAATCTCCACTTTGAAAATCATATTTCCTCCTCCCAACAGAAAGAAACCTGTTTTCCACACCCTTTGCTTGCATGTGATACACCAGTGTACCAATAAACGTTCAAGTAGAGGGCTTTGTCCTTGATGGTATCTATAGTGTAGACAGCTGCAGGTATTTAAAGGGGGGAAGGGGGAGAAATATTTTTCTAAAATACTAATTTAGAGAACAAATCAACATCTATTATCTCCTTCATTATGTTTTAAATTGTACAACTATAAATCACCCTGCAGCGGGTTATTCAAGGGCAGAATTACCCTGTTTGGCTTTCACGAAGGTTAGAAGCATGACATCTTGTGCTTTTTCTAGTTGTAATTTACAACTTTGCAACAGGACCAGCATGGCAGGCCCATCCATTAGCAGGGTAGCCGCACATCCGTTAAAACTCAGCACGATGACTGGCTTTACACGGGCACAGGAAACGTAACCCGATCGTTGCAGAAGTTCTATACACGCAAGCCATTTTTTAAACGTAAAATGACTGGAAAATGCAGTTCCCTAAAACATCTGCTAAGCTCCTGCTACCCTAACACATGATATTCTCTCTACTGTTACCTGCCAACGCAAATATTTGGTTGCACAAAACACTCCTAAGAGGCACGTGACAGCGCTCAGCTTCAAATTTACATACTGGTCCACAAAGGACTGGCTTGGACCTGGGAACTATGGCAAGGGTGTGTTTACCAGAACTGAAACCTTATGTGGAAAAAAAGGTGGCAGGGGATTGTGGGGGAGGGTGAGGGCATTAATTTCACTGAAGGTGCTGTCAAACATTTTAAAAAGAAAACATAACTGTACAACTAGATATGGACCGGAAGGGCACTACGGTGCACTGAACAAAGCAAAAGCAGCTGAGAATAGCAACTGAAGGTTTGCTGTACCAAGAAAATGGTACATCATTTTCTTGAACACGCTGGGTGAGCTCTCTGTGCTTTTCAACTGCAAAATAAAGATCATAATTCTAAGATCGTAGAACTTAGAATTCTTAATTCTAATAGAAATTATGAGAAATTAATGAAAATATGTGCTGATACATAAATCATCATGATATCTGGGATAAACTGCCAACCTGCCTCTTATTTGGAAGTGGGGTAGGATTTTAAAGTCATCACACATGGCTACAACTGCAAAAAGCCAAGATTAGCCTTGAAAATCCCTTATGTGTACCAGATACAATGCCTGGTTTTGTGAATTAAGACCCACAGAATAATATGTATATGTAAATACATATATATACTAAAATACAATACATACTTTTTTTAAAACTCAGAAGTTCTTACCAAACGATAGATATTAATGCATGTACGTGCAAAATATTTTAAAGTAATTTAGCTGCATAAAATAATGCTCTAGAGACAGGAAAATAAACATGTAATACACACATGATGTGACTTCATTATTAGAAAGTGCTCAGCAAATGTTAGTTTCAGATCTTTTAGAAGCAGCTGTTTGAAGAACCATGCATTTTTTCTTTTGAACGACATTTAAAAATAACTCAATTTCCATGTTTATCATTTTTATTTTACCATAAATTGGAGGGAAGAGGGAACAAACTCTTCTCCCCCAGGTGTATAGGACTCACCCAATGTACACTTTCCCAGTTCTCTGGATCTCAAGAGGAAAAGGGTGGCAGAGACGTGGCGTTACCGGTAGGGGCCGCTGTGCTGAGAATTGATTCTTATGAGTTTCTCATTAGTGATTATTATACTGCAGGCGGCCAAAATGGAAAAATTAATTAATTTCAAAGCGATAATGCATTTACAGCAACAATTAGAAATGTAAAACTGTAAAAGGGCAACATTTAAAAGACAGATTACATTTAATAAAGTTGCACAAGAACATCCAATTGTAAAATTACTGATCTGCAACAATATTCCTTAAAGAGGCACTTAAAATAGCCTGACTCCATGAAGGGTGACCTAATTACTGTAACTAAAATCACCGTAGTCACAGCAAGTCACAGCAAATAAAAAACGGACGCTGATATTAGAATACTGCTGTTTAATACTTAAGGGAGCCGACTACAGTGGAGAAAAGAAGGCAGGGCTTCCAAGCACAAGGCTGGGTTGTATTTCTTGCTCCCTTGACCTCATGCAATGGAATGTGTATCCAGCAATACTCATGTCAGAAGGAAACGCCCTCTCCAAGGTGAAAGGCAGACAAAGCAGAGCACACTAGCCATCTGGCGATAGGGAGACTGCATCTCACCTACGCTTCTCGATCAGCATTTAGAAACCAAACCCTTACCTGGGGTAGAAATGGAATGCAACTACGTGGTTTATGTCCCATAATATGTCTATTAAAATGGCAGAAGTATACCCTTTGTCCAAGAAACAGATGTCTTATCCCGATGGAAGCAATGCTAGGCCGCATACACAGGACAGTCCAAGAGGGTGATTTTTCCAGTCAATCCAGTCTATATTACTAGGAAAATGACCAATCCCCGGTCTACCTTCATGGGGATCCCTCTCCTAAATGCAGAATCTTAAATGTTTATGAAAGAAAAGTGAATGCCTGTGAGTCTGACAAGTAAGCTCAGAATGCCCACTCCACCTCTGCATGAAGTGAGGTAGGACTTTCAATGGCAAAAACCGCAGTAACTTTTGCACCAACCTAATCTATAGAACCCGGATGGCTAAAAAGACTACCAAACACTTAAATACATATATACTGGAAAGGATTTTAGTAAGAATCTAAACTTAGCTACCTATTTCATAGTCCTCATAATCTTCATCCTTATCTAAAGTCCATTTACGGCATATAGAAGTTGCCATTTTCTTTTTCTTTTTTTCTGAGACAGAGTCTTGCTCGGTTGCCCAGGCTGCAGTGCAACGGCACGATCTCAGCTCACTGCAACCTCCACCTCCCGGGTTCAAGCAATTCTCCTGCCTCAGCCTCCTGAGTAGCTGGGATTACAGGCGCTCAACATCACGCCTGGCTAATTTTTGTATTTTTAGTAGAGACAGGGTTTCACCATTTTGGCCAGGCTGGTCTTGAACTCCTGACCTCGTGATTCACCCGCCTCAGCCTCCCAAAGTGCTGGGATTATGGGCGTGAGCCACCACACCCAGCAAAAGTCGCTACTTTCTAATCACTTAAGGTCAAGAACAAGAAAAGTCCACACCATTATGCATTCCTCACAAAGAAGACATGCAGGTTAGAGATCACCGAGTCAGGCTCTCTCCACCTGGACTCTCTTCCTATTTGGCCAGTAATCTTCTCCTGGAGTCTTTGGAGCCAGGGGTAAAGCCCTTCCCTTACCTTTCCAGACTCTCAATTTACACAGAGATTTGCATTTTGGAGAATAATCACTGGGACCAAGGTACTGCTCACAGCAAAAAGAATCACAGACGTCGTGGCAAGCAGCACGACACACCTCCTATGGGACAGGGACTGTGCTAGGCACAGTATTTGACCATGCTCTCCAATACGGCAGCCACTTGGCACATGTGGTGTTTTTTCAATTCCAATTAACTAAAATGAAATCAAATCAAAACTTCACTTCCTCAGTTCTATCAGCCACGTTTTTAGAACTCAATATCCACATGTGGCCCATGGCTACCACTCTGGAGAGCCAGATTATCTTCACTGCAGAAATTCTATACCCATCATTATCGATGTTATATGCATTATTGGCAGTCCTTACACCAACCCGTATCGCAATTTTTGTCGTAAGGAGACAGGCTCAGAAAGCTGGTGACCTAAGTTATGCCAGTGGTCAAGGGAAAGAGCTGAGCCTTGCCATCAGCAACATTAGCAAGAAAGCTGGGATAGTGAGGTCCACTATCCCAGGCCACTTTCTTCTCTTGCCACCACCAGGAAGCCATGTCAAATCCCATTTCAAGTACAAGGGAAATGCTAATGTCCCCTACCCTTTCTGTGAGTACCCCTCCCCAGACACTTTCAACAAAACCTGGAACTTTTGTGATGTCACCACTTTGTTCCAAACACTCTCATGAGCTATCCACTCATTTTCCCACACCTTTCTCACCCAGGGCTGTAAAGGGCAGTGCTCATTTAATCTCTTACCCAAGGATGCTCCCAGAGGACATTTGTTTCTCCCAAGCCTTGCTTGCTATAGGCACTGAGGCCTGTTCATAAGTGGTCTCTGAGCTCTCCTGCCGGGGTATAGGAGAGACTGCGGTAGGGTGCAGCAGAGGCTTCTGTTCATTGAGGGGGAGGCGAAGGAGTTAGGCATGGAGGCTGGGCAACTGGTATTACTGGGACACGCTCCAGGTATGGCGCTCACTGAGTGGAAACCTTCATCCAATTCATTGTAGAGACTAATTCATAGTAGAGACGAGGTTTTCACCATGTTAGCCAGGATGGTCTCAATCTCTTGACCTCACCCACATGGTCACGCTTCTGCTTCCATTTCTAACCTCACATTCTGGTTATCCACTTGGCCCAAGTCCTGAGGACACTTAACCCCAAAACAGCAACACTCTGATGTGATACAGTCACTTACCCACTTAGTTTGCTGGTACTTTTGAGAAATACTCCAGTTAGGTCCAATTAGCCAACATTCAAGTCTGACTTGACGAAGTATATGATATTAAATATTAGATAACAGTCAACTCTTCTCCAATAAATAAAAATATTTACCCTGCCTTTATTTTAGCAGAACCTGTCTTCCTTCTTTTCCCTCCTGCCCTAGCTCAGAATCCCTAAGCAAGGGAATCAGGTGACGAAATAATTGTTTCCACTGTTTTCTGACAAATCCTCATCCATTAGAGTCTATGACAAAAGGCAGGATGGTTACATCACCCTTCACCGAATTCTATACAGTCCCAGATCCATCTCCACATCTTTCCCGTAACGTTCCTCTGATTAGGGACCTTATGGAAGAAGGAGAAAACAAACTCTCTGATGCCACGGAGAGGAGTTCCTCAGAACCCATCAAGGATCAAACACAAATGAGATGCCTCAAGACCCAAGGGTTACACATTATGGTTCATGGCTGGGCTTGTGAATGTGGAAGGCACTGGGCCAGCAGAAAGTCAGGAAGAATCCGCCTCTCTCCTCTCCTAAACTCCTCATTTAAATGGCCTTGGCACCCAGTTCAGATCCATATTTCTTCTTTTTATGGCAATGCATTTGAAGGACAGAACAGCGTACGAGGCAAAACCACTGGCAAAGAAACCTTCGTGAAGAGGCTGTGCTTATGCAATCATCTAGAGCAATGATGGGGAAATTGCAAAACTTGGTGATCCACCTGCAGATAAGTTTCATTCATTTACTTCCTAGAGATCAACCCCACCCTGCGGCATGGAGAACCTTTCTCCATAGATCCTTTCACTGCAAAGGTTCTTACGTATTCAGTTCTTGGAATATATCTGTTTACTTAGCATAAAAACCACTTGGGTGATCAGAATAAGAGACGTACATACTTGTTTACTCCTAAGCAGTTCAAAAGACTCTGATGTGGTTTTAAAAGTCAACCCCAAACAGGAAGGTTAGGGATGGCAGGTGGGAATGAGTGTAAGAGAAGGCAGCAGACAGTTGCCAAGGCTGTGAGATAGTTGGAGGCTAATAGTCAGGCCCGCGATACCTCTTTTTTTGTTGTTTCGCTTTGTTTTATTAATATCCAAGGTCCAACTCTGCAGGCCTGTGATATTTCTAAAAGCCAAAGGTGTTTGGGAAAAGGATGATTTCTGTAGAGTAGATTTTAAGTTTGGGCAATTGGAATACCAGTATCCAAAGACATTTCAGAAGTCCTTTGGTTTTGAAAAATAATCTACCAAATATATTGTGTAAAGTATGCTTTTTTCATTCAAATGACTTCCTACTACAACAGGTTCACAGAAGAAGTTTCTTCATATGGTTGATAAATAACCATCAAAAACATAAAGACGTCATATTACCTTTGTAAACACTTCCAAATGTAACCACGGTAAGCGCTGCACCCAAAATAATTTGTCTTTGGGAAAATAAAGAAGAAAACCTACTCCCAGCCATCAAAGGATTCTCCAAGAGAGCTTTACACCGATTAGAAGAAGAATTTAGAACATCAGATACAGATTACCTATGAAACAAAGGAAACACATCTGCTGAAACTTCAGTCATCACAAATGTACGCTGTTCACCTACTGACACAAAATAGCAGTTTTCGAGCGCTGCACTCAACAAAAGAGATTTTCAAAGTTTCCGGAAAAAAACTCAAAAAAATCAAATCATCCAAAAAACCCACATCATCATTTCCATAAGGACTTTTAGCCATACTTAACATGATACTGAGAAACCACATCTTCCACCCAACCCTCCAGGACGCATTTACAAGAACAGATTTAATCTAACGTTGATATGAATGTGTTCAAGAACCCTTTGCGATGGGTTGGACAATGCTATTATGGAGACCAGACTAATCCCTGCAAGAAGTGAAAAGGCGGAGACACACGTGTGCAGGTTGCTCTAGGACCCAAGGTGTTTGCGGCGCCAGAAGCTGATCTCTTACCATGGACTTGGTGAAAGGCCTCGCCAAGGTAAACAGCAGCGTGTACACCCACCAGCCGCGATGGATGTTGGAGTACATCATATTCCCAGGATGAACTGCATTCGAGGTGACCCCGCGTGGGGAGAGGCGTCGGTGTAGCTCGTTAGAGAAGAGAATGTTGCAGAGTTTGGACCTGTTGTAAGCCAGCATGGCCCAGTAGTTGCTTTTTGATGGAGAGAGGCGACTGAAGTCCAGTTTCCCCAAGGAATCGTTAATATCTGTAAATCTTAAAAACAGGAAATACGACATGGAACGACCAAGTTCTGACGTTCCATATAGCTTATTATTTTTATTTTATTTATTTATTTACGTATTTTACTTTTTGAGAGGGAGTCTCGTTCTTTTGCCAGGCTGGAGTGCAGTGGCGCAATCTAGGCTCACTCTCGCGTTCAAGTGATTCTCCTGCCTCAGCCTCCCAAGTAGCTGGGACTACAGGTGTGCACCACCACGTCCAGCTAATTTTTGTATTTTTAGTAGAGACGAGGATTGAACACGTTGGCCAGGATGGTCTTGATCTCTTGACCTCGTGATCCGCCCTCCTTGGCCTCCCAAAGTGCTGGGATTACAAGCATGAGCCTCTGCACCCAGCCAACTTTTGATTTTTATTAGAAATCTGAGGGAGGCTGGGTGGGGTGGCTCACACCTGTAATCCTGGCACTTCGGGACGCCGAGAAGGGTAGATCACTTGAGGTCATGAGTTTGAGACCAGCCTGGCCAACACGGGAAAACACCTTCTCTACAAAAAATACAAAAATCAGCCAGGGGTGGTGGCATGCCTGTAATCCCAGCTATACAGAATACTGAGGCAGAAATCGCTGGAACCAGGGAGGCAGAGGTTGCACTGAGCCGGGATCGCACCACTGCACTCCAGCCTGGGCAACAGAATTAGGCTCCGTCTCAAAAAAAAAAAAAAAAGGAATCTGAGGAAACTATGTAGAGATGATTAAAACCTCAATCTTGCATCATCAAAACAAAGTCTCCCTTCAAGATTGACAATGGTGATTTAACACTATAAACACAGGTCACATAAGGTGCCTCATGGTTGCAATCCCAGCACTTTATGAGGCTGAGGAGAGAGAATTGCTTGAACATAGGAGTTCAAGACCAGTCTAGGCAACACAGGGAGTCACCATCTCTACAAAAAATAAGTAATTAGCTGGGTATGGTGGGACGTGCCTGTGGTCCCAGCTACTTCGGAGGGTGGGGAAGGAGGATTACTTCAGCCTGGGTGGTCGAAGTTGCAGTGAGCTATGACTGTGCCACTACACTCCAGCCTGGGCAACAGAAACCCCCATCTCTAAAAATAAGAATTAAAATTTAAAAATTAAAAATAAAAAGCACTGCCTCCAAAGACAGATTTCAGTAAAGACCCAAACCCACAAACGGAGCGGTCTTAACATGCTGAACTCCTTCCCCACCCTCTAACATATATTTTTCAAAACCTTCAACAGGAAGTTCAAAGATAATTAAATTAAATGGAAAAGCATCTTAAATAAAGGGCTGTTGCTTTTAGAAACAGAAAGATAGCACATTCCTAACCTTTGACGGGGCTTTCCTGGATTATTTTAGCTAATGCTTGAGTCCTGTATATTTTCATCTGAGCATCCAAGAAAATATAGATGAGTCTTGTTGCCTCCAAGACCCTTTTCCAGATTAAAAATTAATGATTATAAAGGGGTTATAACCTTGGTGAGGTGCCATCAATAGTCCTATACGTTTAAAAGATATATGTAAACAAAGCCAAGATGAGTTCTGGCACAGTCTAATGTCTTTAAGTATACCCAGGGCATGGCTGTACACAAATCAAAGTAACTAGTTGATGTTTTATAATTGGGTCTGACGGAGTCATTAAACACCAGCTGCTTGTTTCTTTCCCTTTGTCTCTCTTTCTCTTAAATACCAACAATGTAGTGACTGCCCTTAAAAAATAGATCACACCAAACAAAAGGAATTTTCTAAACGGTCTTATCTTTGTCAAAGTAGCCCTCATATTCTGCTTCTCTAAGTTCATTCTGGGCACAGGGTTGTAAAGAAGGATAATGGGAAACCTCTAGAAAACTGCTATGGAAAACAAAAAGGAAAAGGTAAAATGAAAATGATGGAATAATCCTATTGTTCCTTAGTATCAGCAGCTCCGGTTGGGCTAAGACCAAGAAAAGCATTGGAGGGGCAGATGAAATTCATATTTTAATGGAAATTAAATATCCCTTCCACAGGACTCCGTCAATGACAACCAATTTCTACTGTTCTCTAAAGTCATCAACAAATCCGATGGCCAGAAACATCATCAAGGATACAGAAATGAGACCTTGAAATGATCTGGTGGCTGCCTGTTTTCAGGCACCCAAACCACAGGAAGAGCCCGACTTCCAAGCGTATTGTCTAAGGTAGCGGAATTCGGCAGGAAATCTGAAAATATATCTGGGCCTTTTTCTGCTTGTCACATGATGGCTGGTGATGGCAGCAGGGATGGTAGATGTCTTGCAATGCAGATGAAGTCTTGCTCAATAAAGACTGCCCCCCTGGACACTCACGCAGATGAAAAGCCTGTGGATAATTATCTGAGCCTAGAAATATCCACTGAATTTCCACGTGGGTAGTGCAACAACTATGTAGATGAAGAATGAACGAATACACTTTCAGAATGTATGTGATTCTTGGAGGGTGAGTGATACGGTTTGCTCTGTCCCCACCCAAATCTCACCGTGAATTGTAATAAGCCTCATGAGTCAAGGGCAGGGCCAGGTGGGGATACCTGAATCATGGGGGCAGTTCCCCATACTGTTCTTGCGGTAGTAAGTCTCATGAGATACCATGGTTTCGTTTTTTTTTGTTTGTTTTTTTTTTTTTGAGACGGAGTTTCACTCTTGTTGCCCAGGCTGGAATGCAGTGGCGAAATCTTGGCTCACAGTAACCTCTGCCTCCCGGTGTCAAAGGATTCTCCTGCCTCAGTCTCCCGAGTAGCAGGAATTACAGGCATGTGCCACCACGCCTGGCTAATTTTGTATTTTTTGTAGATATGGGGTTTCTCCATGTTGGTCAGGCTGGTCTCGAATTCTCAACCTCTGGTGATCTGCCCGCCCCAGCCTTTCAAAGTGCTGGGATTACAGGCGTGAGTCACTGTGCCCAGCCAGCTGATGGTTTTATAAATGGGAGTTCCCCTGCACAAGCTCTCTTGCCTGCTGACACGAAAGATGTCCCTTTGCTCTTCCTTCATCTTCCACCATGATTGTGAGGCCTCCCCAGCCATGCGTAACTGTGAGTCCATTAAACCTCTTTCCTTTATAAATTACCCAGTCTCAGGTATGTCTTTATTAGCAGTGGGAGAACAGACTAATACAGCGAGGCATCGCTCAGTGTTGGTGGTACTGGAGTCCACAATACCACACACCTGGTAACGGTGTGCATTTTCGGAGGGTGCATTCAAGGTGATTACCCATGGACACTGCATTTCATCTTTCCTGTAGCCTGACTTGAGCATTTACATGTTGAAACACAAGCTATTTTGTTTCACAGTTATTTTTTCTTTGCATTACAGTAAAGCTACATTGAATTAAATATATATTTGTGCATGTAAGTTATTTCCAAACTTTATTTCCACATAATACTAAGGTATTATAGGAGAGCTGTCACACCAAGGGGCTACTGAATTGAGAATCCAATGATCCAAGTTATGGGACATGACTTGAAAACTCTACCTACATGGCACAGAAAAAAGAGACAAAAATTTAGAGAACATCTAAGGTATGGAATAAATATAGCACCAGCCATTCCCACTCCCGACTCATCTTTTAGCAACTGCTGCCAGAAACCCTTCTTGGCATATTTGTTTAGCCCAACCCAGGGCAGGGACTACTTCTTCCAGAAAGCTCTGTGTAATGAACTCTTCCACAGTTGGATGTCACAGCAAGTTTTTTAGATGGAAGTCGGGGACAGAATGAAAGAAGCCATGCAAGGGAGGTAAAAATCCACGTTTCCATGGACAGTAAGTATCCACTCTTCAGGACCCAGGCCATGACCCCATTCCTAGTGTTCAATGGCACCGCTGGCCTTCCAAGATCTGTCAAAATGCTCGCTGTGCCATCTTTCTCTTCTGCCTGTACATCGTTCCTCTGTCGTCACCATACCGGATTGTAAGTTGATTTTCACCTGGTTCCAACTAGACTGTGAATTCTTGGAAAGCAGACTGTAAGGCTTTTTTTTTTTTGAGATGAAGTCTCACCTTTGTCGCCCAGGCTGGAGTGTAGTGGTGCCATCTCGGCTCATTGCAACCTCTGCCTTCCGGGTTCAAGTGATTCTCCTGACTCAACCTCCCAAGCAGGTGGGGTTACAGGCGCCCACCAGCATGCCTGACTAATTTCTGCATTTTTAGTAGAGACGGGGTTTCACCCTGTTAGCCAGGCTGGTCTTGAACTCCTGACCTCAGGCAATCCACCTGCCTCGGTCTCCCAAGGTGCTAAGATTTCAGGCACGAGCCGCTGCGCCTGGCCTGAATGTAAGATTCTTGAATGTTCCTCAGTCCAGTGCCTGACACACAGTAAGAACTCAACACAGAAATAGAGAAATGAAGTTTGGTCATGGTTTGAAATTCCAAAGCAAAGACCAAATCCTTAATGAAAAACAAAGGAACACAAATCCCATGATGAGAATCTGACAGTTTCCCTTGGTTCAAGTCTTGCTCTAAAGGTAAAACCTACCGTTAGGTTCAACTCTTTTACGTTTTTCATTAATATTTACATGTGGAACTTCCTAATGTTGCGGGATTTTGGTTCTTGGTTATCTATTTTTTGTTTTAGAGACAGGGTCTTGCTTTGCTGCCCATGTTAATTCTCAACTCCTGCTTCAGCTTCCTGAGTAGCTGCTATTACAGGTACACACCATCATACATAGTGATTTTCTGCAGTTTAGAGTAAGTTCCCTGCTTTTTTTTTTTGAAACGGAGTCTCCCTCTGTCACCCACGTACAGTGGACGCAATCTCAGCTCACTGCAACCTCCACCTCCCCAGTTCAAGCGACCTCCTTGCCTCAGCCTCCAGAGTAGCTGGGATTATAGGCACGTGCCACCATGCCCAGCAAATTTTTTGTATTTTTAGTACAGATGGGGTTTCACCATGTTAGCCAGAACGGTCTTGATCTCCTGACCTCATGATCTACCCGCCTCGGCCTCCCAAAGTGCTGGGACTCCAGGTGTGAACCACGGGACCCGGCCCTCTGTTTAGCTTTTCAAGGATAACACAGAAGTATCTCATGAATAGGAAACATTGACTAAATTAAACTTCTAAGAGGAGAAAGTCATTTCTTCTTGATCTCTAATCTAGAAACAAGACAAAAAAAAAAAAAAAAAAATCCCATGATGAGAAATTAGACAGAATCAGGATGAAGGCCAGTTTCAAGATGGAGAAGTACCAGCTGCTACACATCAGGCACTCCGTCTGCAAACAGCCCTTTGCTGTAAGGCTGACCCCAGATTTTCTTCCCACTGTCTCCTGGGCAGAAGCTCCACTTTTACTGTCTGATTAGCCAGCAGTGACAGTCCTCCAGGAAGTGGCAATGGTGGGCCAGCTTCTGCTCTCTCTGAGCCTAGAAAGGCTTCCTGAAAAACGACTGTGTTCACCTCTCAGTTCCAGAGGGAGTGAAACAACTCTTCAGAGGCAACCAACTCTATTTTCAACTTGAAAAACTGACAAAGCCAAACAATTATGTCTTAATAGAATTCTCCCTTACTAGTACCTTACAAGTTTATCATTTGCTCAGTCAGTGGATGTTAATATTGCTTTCTAGGGGGACCCCCGTCATCTTGTACTTCTATATATACTGTGGGGGTTGTGCTTTTTTGAGTTTTGGTTTTTTGAGACAGGGTTTTGCTCTGTCACCCAGGCTGGAGCACATTGACACAGTGTCTGCTCACCGCAGTCTCCGTCTCCCAGGTTAAAGCAATTCTCCCTCCTCAGCCTCCCAAATAGCAGGGATTACAGGCGTGCACCACCACACCTGGCTAATTTTTGTACTTTTAGTAGACATGGGGTTTTGCCATGCTGGTCAGGCTGATCTCGAACTCCTGAGTTCAAGTGATCAGCCCACCACAGCTTCCCAAAGTACTGAGATTATAGGCGTGAGCCACCATGCCTGGCCTATAATGCATTTTTTTAACTGATAATTTTTAAAATTTATTTTAGAGACACTGTCTCACTCTGTGACCCAGGCTGGAGTGCAGTGGCACGATCAAAGCTTACGGCAACCTCAAACTCCTGGGCTCAAGCCATTCTCCCATCTCAGGGTCTTCGTAGCTGGGATTATAGGCATGTGCCACCAAGCCCCATTTTATTGAGGATTTTTTTAAACTCCCACCTAAAATAATTAGGCCACATTCTATCTAAACAAAGCCTCAGAAACTGTGTGTGTGTGTGTGTGTCTCTGTGTGTGGGAGATGGGGTGATTTTGTGGAGGGGAGGACAATTTGGCACTCAATCCAGTTGCAGCCATTAAGAGTTGTTCAAACAGCACTCTGCTCTTTCCTTTCTACTTTAATTGTTATTTGAAAATTTTTCACAGCAAGGAAATCAACTTCTCATTTCACTATGATGTATTTTAGGTATGCAGAAACTCCATTCACTTGCTTAGATTCCAGATAAGTAACTAAAACTCAATGAAGACACAGGAAGGCTAACAAATATTTTGCCGTGGGGCAGTCTAGTCTAATATTCTCTGCAAACATAGGACTTAATTTTTTCCCCTAACAGGGGGTCTTGACTCCAACGAAGAGATTCTGCCAAGGTTTATGGAGGTAATTAGATATCAACACTTCCATTTTACAACATGGTTTAGGGCCCTAGGTTCTTCGGTAGTGAGCAAATGTTTCACGTAATGCCTGTGCACCAAGTCACCATGCTCACTCACGGGAACCAAGGGATGCAATGCAAAGGTAATATACAAGCCAGCCTCGGGGAATTCCCATTCTGTTAAAACACCCTTAAAGAATGTGCAAAGAGGTGGGGTGTGGTGGCTCATGCCTGTAATCCCAGCACTTTAAGAAGCCGAGGTAAGTGGATCACGAGGTCAAGAGATTGAGATCATCCTGGCCAACATGGTGAAACCTTGTCTCTACTAAAAACACTAAAAATAGCTGGGCGTGATGGCAAGTGCAGCTGTAGCCCCAGCTACTCAGGAGGCTGAGGCAGGAGAATAGCTTGAACCCAGGAGGCGGAGGTTGCAGTGAGCCAAGATCGTGCCACTGCAATCCAGCCTGGAGAAAGAACAAGACTCCATCTCAAAATTATAATAATAATGTACAAAGAATAATTGGAAAGCAGAAAACCAGTGCCAGCCATCAAGCAGGAATAATCCTGACAACACATTTCAGGAAGGCCTCCCTATAAACTAACAAAGATCTAATTCAAGAGCCCAGGACCCTTCCTTTCAAATTAATCTTTTAAATGAAACTAAGATTCGGATCTCCAAGATAGGCATGATTTACACTGTAGTTAAGGAGAGAACAAAGACGTCACACGAAATACCATTTGAGATACAGATTTACAAAGGAGAGTGAGCAGCTGACAACTCGACATAATCTCCCATTAAATACCAGCTCATTTAAACATATCCCGTGGTGCCCTCCACATCTGGTGGATGACTGGGGCTGGCAGATTTATTTCTGGAGCTCTCTCTGCTGCCTACCCCCACAGAAGCCTCCCTCGCCCCTTAACAGGGCCACTCCACATTTTTTTCACAAACCTGGTGTGATCTGCAAAGATAAGGCTGTCCAGATTTTGTTACCACCTAATTACTAGATGTTTCATGTCTTTTAACACGGGGGAGGATTATTACTGGCATTTTCCTTTCATTTCAACCATCATAAATTTAAAATGGCACAAGTAAATCTATCTGCAGTGTGTCACTTACACCATAAGCCCCTGTGTTTGGGAGTGATAAAGGGTTCAAGCTAACCCTTGGCTGGTCTCTCTCTTCCAAGTCCCAGGGGTTACATTTTATGGAAGTATGATTAAAAAAATAAGCTTCATTCTGGGTCACTAAAACATTTCAGGACTTAAGACGGAGAGGGAGGAGGAAAAAAATAGGCCCCTTACACATTTTTTTTTCCTAGCTACTCTGCTAAGAGTGCAAGCTCCCCCCGCAAAACACATACCAAGAAAATGTGAGTGAGAAATCTCCCTAACATGGATTAAATCTAGCCTCATCCAGCAAGTCCTTTGTCTTTTCAGGGTATTTCTCTTTAGACAAATAGTTGTTTATCCAACTCTGGAAACAAATATGCTGAAAATACGATGAAATTTCCCAACGCCATTTTCGGTCCATTGAATATTCTCCTAATGGTAATAGGAAAAAAGTGCCATCTGATGTTTTAATTGAAATTTTAACCAAAAGAGGCATGGCCAGATTTCTAATATGTTCTAACTACAGTACTTCCCTTTCTACAATTACACAGCTAATGTCTGCATTGAATTCCCTAATTTCTCATTATAAAACAATTGGATTTCATCTCGCAGGCTTTAATTGCATGGTTTCTCCTGCTAGAATAACTCCGCATTCTTCTTGGTAAGATGTTGAAGTTGTTGAATTACAAATCAATAAAGGTCGTGCCATTCAGATTTCATCAATTATTATTCCATCTCTAAGCAAAATCAATGAGGAGCTTGAAGTATAGTTGTAGAAGCAGTCCCCCACAATCAAACAAACAGACACACAAAAGAAGACCTGGAAAAATTAAGCCAGCCAGGTGGAGTCCAGCCACATGTCTCAGAGTAGGACTAATGAAAATTATTTTCAGAAGGAGAGCCTGGGGGGATTAGTAGCTGGTGTGAGAAAGGGGAGAAGTGAAAAAATAAGCAATTCAAACCCACCGATGCGACTCTGAAGAGACCACAACGACACGGGCAGGAGCTGAGCGGCACAGGACATCCTGCAGGAGCTGGACAAGGTAGAAGTGACCCAGATGATTCACCTGGAAGATGGTCTCCAGGCCGTCTTTTGTGAGACTCCAGCTGAGAGCAAAGGCTGCTGCATTGCACACAAGCACATGGAGAGGCCTGAGAAATAAAATATTCCATGTTATGTGGACATAAACACTACTACCAAGGACAATTGATGCTTCTTCAGGATCGACAAATTCTTTTCTTTTTTTTGAGACAGGGTTTCACCATGTTGGCCAGTATAGTCTTGAACTCCTGACCTCAGGTGATCTGCCCACCTCGGCCTCCCAAAGTGCTGGGATGACAGGCCTGAGCCACCGAGCCTGGCCTGGAATGATGAATTCTTTCTCTGTGTTCAAGATTCCAATCATTTGGAAATGGGATACCCTACAATGTCACATGGCTTTGAGTGGGCAAGTGTCCTCCGTTGCTGGGGATGAGAGGCTTCTTAGTATATAGTACTTTCCATGTGAAAACCAGGACAATGGCAGGTAATCTAGGAAGAGAGGTCACCCTGGTTGGAACTCAGTTTCAACCACCTGATTAACTCTTCCTTAATTCATCCAAGTCTCACCTTCTTTGTCTGTAAATCAAAATAGCCCTTAAAATAGTTACGAGTAACAAAGGAGAAATCAGGCTGTGAAAAAGGCTGACACAGGGCCGGGCACTGTGGCTCACGCCTGTAAACCCAGCACTTTGGGAAGCAGAGGCGAGTGGATCATTTGAGGTCAGGAGTTCAAGACCAGCCTGACTGACATGGTGAAACCCCATCTCTACTAAAATACAAAAAAATGAGCCGGGTATGGTGGTGTATGCCTGTAATCCCAGCTACTCAGGAGGCTGAGGCAGGAGAATCGCTTGAACCCAGGAGGCAGAGGCTGCAGTGAGCCGAGATCGTGCTACTGCACTCCAGCCTCGGCAACACAGCAAGACTCTGTCTTAAAAAAAAAAAAAAAAAAACAAAGAAAGAAAAGGATGACACAGGACCCAGCACTTGGTAGGTGCTAAGCAAACACAGCAAGTGGGAAATGTTCTGTCTAAATGGAGGGGCACATATTGTTTAATGACATAGAATTCGTTGTAGAGAGCATATAAAATGAAAATTTTATAAGGAAGCCTACGGATAGGTAAGTGGAAGCCTGTTA
>PVKV010012945.1:0-63408 GCA_004027835.1 Alouatta palliata | reverse complement strand
AAAGGAAGGAAGGAAGGAAGGAAGGAAGGAAGGAAGGAAGGAAGGAAGGAAGGAAAGATGGCCTGGGATGCCCTCCCCCAGGAGAAATTGGAAGACAGATTCAAGTGTGACCTGCTGGCTGACTGGGTGACTCTTGAACTTAGGACAGGGCCCACATCCTCAAGCCTCCTCCCAGCCCCAGTACACACCAGCACTGCCTCTCCCTGAGGGAGTCAGGCTGACCTGGGTTTAGATCCAGATTCTCAGTCACTTGCTGTGTGACATGGAGCAAGTTACATAACCGCTCTGTGCCTCAGTTTCCTTCCTGGTAAGAAAGGGATGGTAATAGCAACACTCTCCTAAAGTTTCTGTGAGGACTGAAAAGCACAGTGCACAGAAAGCACTTGGCACTGTGTCTGGCACAGGATAAAAACTCGGTGAATAGTGACTCCCCATCATTAGTGACAATCAGGGCAATCAGCGGCCCACAGAGGCTCCTGTCGGAGGCCACGCAGACAGCCTTCCCTCCGCAGCCCCTCTCTTGTGAGTGTGTGTGGGGATTATTACTTTTAGCATCTGAAGGGGGTGTCGGCCTGAGAGGGAAGGGGCTGCACCTGAGCACCCCTCTGATCTCCACCCTGGCCCCACCTTGGGTCACCTTGGCCATGGGTCTACAAACTTCTCTCCTGACACTTTTAACTTCCTTCACCTGAGTCTGTGTCCCCCCAGCCTCTCCCATTCCCCACCGAAGGCCCCGGGGTGCCTTCTCCTTCCTTGGGTTCTGCCACCTCAAAGCAGGTTGATTTTGGTTGATTTTGTACTGGATGCTGAAACCTGCATTCTTGGTATTCAGAGAGAAGTTTCGCACTAATCTCCCCACTCTGAATGCTCATCACATTTCTCTTAAAGCCACAGGAGCTCCCCCCGTCCCCATCTTTTATTCATCACCTTCCACCATCCCCAACACTGGAGACATGGAAATGCAAACCCTCTGAGGACTGCAAATTCCATGCCAGCAGCTGACCCTTCCCCAGCCACCCAGCGTGGGGGAGCTGGAGGGTCCTACGGAGGTGCTTGGGCCTTGGGGATAGAGTGAGAGAGGTGGCCAGTCCTGGGTCCAGGCCACCACCCCCAGGTGGAGTGAGCGACAGAGGAGCCATGGTGGGGCTGGGACTCGACTACTTGGGCTGCCCCCCTCCTATTCGCAAAGACTCCTCCATGCTTGCCAGCAGCTTTGCTCTTGGGCCCTTTATAGAGACAGCCAATCACCCCCATCCAGAAATAGTGACAAACACCAGGCCCTGTCCCCTGCGTGCTGTCCTCACATTATCCTTTAATCCTCATGGTGAGGCTGTGGAGTTGATGGAAGCGGCAGCCCCATGTTACAGAGGATGAAACGGGGCTCAAAGAGAAGTGACTTCCTCAAGGTCACACGAAAGGGAAGGATGAGGAAACTGGCCCTGCTTTAGGGCAGATCCTCGGGGCCCCAGAAGGGTGATTTGCCTGTGCGTGTATCATTCACTGAATTCTTACCATGTGCCCCTCCCTCCCTCTGGGCTAGGCTCTGGGGTTCTCTAACTAAGTGGAGACAGTTCTGGCTTTAATCCATTCACAATGAAAGTGAGAGATCGATCACAGTGGAACATAATTGCTTAGTTGGGGCAGCCCCAGAATCTGTGGGATCTCAGAGAAGGGAGGTGTCTAACCTCGATTTAGGAGAAGGGAGCCAGAGGGCGAGATTGTCAGTGTGAGTTGAAATTGGCCAGGAGCAGAAGACAGAGGAAGAACATTCCTCTGGTAGAAAACAGACACGACACGACCATGGGAGAGGAATGAGAGTATTGCTGGGCCTGCAGGTGTTTCCTCCCGGCTGGAGGTTTTCTGTGGGCTTGCTGGAGAGTAAGGATGGGAGGCAAAGCCAGAGCTATGGGTGGGGCCAGATTAAAAAAATAAAGGTATGCTGGGGCCAGGCACCCAGGCTCATACCTGTAATCCCAAAACTTTGGGAGGCTGAGGTGGGTGGATCGCTTGAGCTCAGGAGTTCAAGGACACCCTAGGCAACACAGCGAAACCGCATCTCTACAAAAAAATGCAAAATTAGCCGGGTGTGGTGGCATGTGCCTGTGGTCCCAGCTACTTGAGTGGCTGAGGGGGAAAGATTGATTGAGCTTGGGAGGTCCGTTCAGACTGCAGGGAGTCGAGATCTGGGTGACAGAGACCTTTTCTCTAAATAAAGAAAAGAAGGATGCTAGTGAGGGGAGGATGGTTGGAGGGAGATTGGAGAGGCTGGCAGTAGCAGATGACAGGGGGATTGGAGGCTGGAGGAAGATTTTCAATGTTATTGTAAACTTTACAGGAAGCTTTTGCAGGATTGTAATCCAGAATGTAGCATGATCTGGTTTATGTTTTTAAACAATCCCTTTGGCTGCTTGTGGAGAACGGATTATGGGGGCCAGAAAAGAAGTGAGGAGGATATTGATGAGGCTTCTGAGGTCGCTGAGGGAAGAGGAGGTGGCAGCAGGCCTAGGGGCAGGTGGCGATGGTTAGGCTCGGTGTACACTTGGGGGAGAGAGCTGACAAGATCTTCCGGTCTGTTGCAGCCCAAGCCCCTGACACCGGGGTCCAGGACCCTGGACAGCGTCAGCCCTCCCCACAGCCCATAAAGGCCAGTTCTTCTAACCTCCCCATCCCACCATCTCCGAAGTTCTCCACCCCCATTTCTGAGACCCCAGGTTTCCTGAGGTCAGTCTGCAGAACTCCTCCTTCCCTTGCGGGTGTTTAGAAATCATTTATTTTTTACAGCAGTTTTAGGTTTACTGCAAAATTGACCAGGAAGTACAGAGACTTTTCATATACCCCTGTCCCCTTTGTGTTTTTTAAACACTCTTATTTAAAACTATAGGCCATTTTGGCTGGGCACGGTGCCTTATACCTGTAATCCCAGCACTTCGGGAGTCCAAGGTTGGCGGATCACGAGGTCAGGAGTTTGAGATCAGCCTGGCCAACATAGTGAAACCCCGTCTCTACTGGAAAAAAAAAAAAAATTAGCTGATGTGGTGGTGGGCACTTGTAATCCCAGCTACTCCGGAGGCTGAGGCAGGAGAATTGCTTGAACCTGGGAGGCAAAGGTTGCAGTGAGCCGAGATCATGCCACTGCACTCCAGCCCAGGCAACAGTGAGAGACTCCGTCTCAAAAAAAAAAAAAAAAATTAAAATTAAATTATAGGCCATTTCAACCTATGAGAAAATTGGGAAATAATGTAACAGACACACATCAAGATTAAATGGATATTTATATTTTGCCATATTTGCTTCAGAGTCCTCTATTTTTACAAAAGAACTACCAACGAAAGACAGATACAGTCGTGCTGGCCTGGTGTTTATCCACCTTGTGCATATTTCTGTGCTGTCATTACCCAGTTATGCATTCAAAACCTGTGTATTCAATTCTTACATGTAGTTTTTAAAGTTTACATAAATGGTGTAAATCTGTGGAGATTCCTTTGCCATTTATTTTTTCACTCCATGCTATGTTTGGAGACATACCTATTGATGGATACTGATCCAGTTTGTTCATTTAAACTGTTGTCAGTTACTTTATTGTACTTGTAAAGCAGTTTATTTTTCTTTCTTCCTGCTGAGAGGCAGTTAGCCTCCTCTTTGCCTTTCTATTACATACTAAGGTGCAATAAATATCCGTGGACATGTATGCTTCTGCATATGAGTGTGCTTCTCTGGGATACGGTGGGAAACACTGCTGGTGTCCCACTCGGATGCCTTTTGCCTGTAAGTGTTCCCACCCCCCAGCTGTGAGTATTGATGTTAATGGCTCAGAGCTGCTCCCTTCTTGGGAACTTCCTTACCCACACTTGCACCCCTTCCCCATCCTCCCCATGGGGTGGTCATCACCGGTGACTGAGTGACATGGGGGTAAAAAATAATGGCTCCCAGCTGGGCACGGTGGCTCATGCCTGTAATCCCAGCACTTTGGGAGGCCAAGGCAGGTGGATCACCTGAGATCAGGTGTTCAAGACCAACCTGGCTTACATGGTGAAACCCCGTTTCACTAAAAATACAAAAAATTAGCTGGGCATGGTGGCACGCTCCTGTAGCGCTTATAATCCCAGCTACTTGGGAGGCTGAAGCAGGAGAACTGCTTGAACCCAGGAGGCGGAGGTTGTAGTGAGCCAAGATCATGCCACTGCACTCCAGCTTGGGCAACAAAAGCAAAAGTCCTTCTCAAGAAAAAGAAAAAATATATATGTCTATATTGGCTCCCTTGCCTTGAGGTAGACCAAGTTGGCACTGTCACTGATGCCCCAGAGCTCCCATGAGATTAGATTGAAGCTAATCTCCAAATGAAAACATATCACTGCCCAGCGCTTCCGCCCTATCTGCCATCCCATCTCCCTTTCACCTAAGAGCTCTGCCTCAATAAATCACTGCACAAGAATCCCTGACTCAGGCCCCGATTAGGAAACTTAAGAGGCACACATTAGTGGCAGAGTTGGCTGGATCATAGATTTGCTTATCTTAAAGTTTATCAAGCATTTTCAAATTGCTCTCCAAAGTAGCTGTGCAAATTTAAATTCCCACCAGCAGTTTATAAAGATTGGTATTTCCCCCATATCATCATGGATACTCACGTGATGCCCTCATTTTGCCAATCAGATTGGTGTCATGAGCCATCTCATTATTGTTTCAATTTGCATTTCCACATTTCCTAGTGATGTTGAGACTCTTTTATATCTTGTTTGGCCTTTCAGATTTCTTCCTCTGGTATTTGTTCACATCTTTTGTCCATTTTCCTATTGCTCTGGAATGTTTTGGTAGATTGACTCTCTGGAATTTTTTATTTTTTTAGTTTAATTTAATTAATTTATTTATTTTGAGATGGAGTCTTGCTCTTGTCGCCCAGCCTGGAGTGCAATGATCTCAGCTCACTGCAACCTCCACCTCCCAGGTTCAAGTGATTCTCCTGCCTCAGCCTCCTGAGTAGCTGGGATTACAGGCATCCATCACCACACCCAGCTAATTTTTGTGTTTTTAGTAAAGACAGAGTTTTGCCATTTTGGCCAGGCTGGTCTCGAACTCCTGACCTCATTAGCCACCTGCCTCGGCCTCCCAAAGCGCTGGGATTACAGGCATGAGCCACCATGCCTGGCCTGGAGTTTTTTTTTAACAAATTCTTTTGGAAACGAATTGTCTCTTGGTTATATGGGTTGTCTTCTCCCAGCCAGTGGCTTTAACAAATCTATTCCTCATTTGTCACACAGGAGTTCTTGATTGTAATACGATTTATCGTTTAAAAAATCATTTATGCTTTTTGTGTTTTGTTTAGTTTCTACTCTAAGATCATAAAGTTACTTTCCTCTGTTTTCTTTTGAAATGTTTTATAGTGTTCTTTTCACATTTAGGACTTTAATCAACCTGGAACTTATTTTGTGAGTGGTGTGAGCAGGGATCCAATGTTATATTTTCCAGTAGGGGCACACTTGTCCAATATCATCTGTTAACTAGACCATTTTACCCTTCGTCATGTTTCACACTCTCCTATATATTTGGATCTGTCTCCAGGCATTATTCTCTGCTCTATTATCTGTTGATCTATTCCTGGGATCAAATCACACTATTTTAATTATTGCAGCTTCATAGTACCTATTGACATCTGCCAGGGTGAGGTTCCCTTCCTCTTCCTCTTTCTTTTTCAAAACTGTCTTGGCTATTCTGGGTTCTTTATTATTCCACGTACACTTAGGGACGACTCTGTCAAGTTGCTGGGAAAACCCCATTGCAATTTTTATTGGAAACAAAATGTATAGGTTAAATTGGAAGGGCACAGCCAGCATTGCGGAGGTGAGGCTCCCCATCCATGAACACGGTTTGTTTCTGCTGTGGCTGTATTCTTCTTCTCCTCTGCATTCCATGCCTTGCACAAAGGGCTGCCTCGGAAATCAGCCTCCAAACCCTTTTCATTCTTCAGTTCTCAACTGAAATGCTTCCTCCTCCAATAAGTCCTCCACGTCAGACCTGCCGGTTGAGGCTCTCTCTGACCCTCCGGAACCCTTTGGTGTGTTTCATTTTTTGGACACTTAGCATATTGGATCTAACTGAGGGAGCCTCTTCCATGCAGTCTGTAGCTCCACATTGTTTCTGAGCTTCTGAGGACAAGGGCTGCATCTCATTGTCTTTGTACCCCCAGTGGCACCCAGCATAGAGCACATGTTGATTAGGATTGGATGATTGGATCCTATCATCCAATAGGATGTTAGGATCTTTTCCCCTTAAGGGAAGAGAATTCTGTAGTAACAGATTCTGCCTTATAGGAAACAATTGTTTTGAGGGGGAGAGGGCCTGGAGCTTAGTTTGGAGTCTCAGGGGAAACAGTTGGCTTGAAATCAGTCAAATTTAGCTTTATGTGGTGGCTCTGCCATGTGGGACATTGGCTGCTCCAAGCAAACTTTGGTCATGTGCAAGTGGCAGATGATACTCTCAATCTCACAGGGCTGTTGTGATTTTGAGTGAGACAATTTAGGAAATGCAGAGTGGGTGTTTTGTGCCTGTTTCCACTTCCCCCGTTTGACTACAGTTCAGGAGTGAAACCCTTCTCTCAGCTGGAGATCATTTACCCCTCATCGCTAAGACCCTGGGGCAGCTTCCCCAAATGTCTGAGCCACTGGTGCAAAGGGATGCTACTGGCATCTGCTCTGCCTCTATTTGTCTCCTGCCCAGAACCCCAGCTGCTGTTCCCCCTCCCCATGAGCAGAGAGACTCCTCAGCTCCCTGTCCCAACTATGGAAGAAGCTCGTACCCTGTTTTCCCTGTTCTGCTTCCCCACACCCAGCTCTCCCAGTGGCCCCCCTTGGTCCTGAGGAAGTTGTTCCCAGGAATGTCCCTTCCCTGTGTACTCCTATTCCTGGGACTGGGGATCTTTCTCCCTCAAGGGCAATGCCAGCTGGAAGGAACTGGACTCTAGGGTTAAGTGCCATGTGTGCCTCTTGTAGGAGAGAATTTGGAGCGTCTGGGGTGTTTCTTAGCTGAGCCTGGGCTTTGGGGGGCAAAAAATCTAGGTTCTGATTCATCCCCCTGCCTGTCCTTGGCTTCAGGCAGGTTGGCTGAACCAGGACTCAGTTTCCCCATATGCACAATGCATGCACTAATCCTGCCTCCCCAGACAGATGAGAAAACTGAAGGGGAGAAACATGAATGGGATGCAAACAGTAGGTGCTCAGTATGAGGTTGGTCTTTCCCCAGCAGGAGATGTCAAGGTTGTAGAGATAGAGAAAAACTGGGGAACACAGGCAAAGATGAGGCAGAATTTATTCTCATTTTGGGTAAGGTCAAGAGTCAGGATGGAGACCACAGAGAGGCAGATCCCTGGGACCCTGAGAGGGACCCTACGCTGGAGGCAGAGGCCACACTTTTATAAGTGCCAGGGCCACAATGCCCCCATGACTGTGAGGATCCAGAGCCCAGAAGCTGTGTAAGAGTAGGGTGGGGTGGGGGTGGGGAGGAAGACAGGATCCCCCCCCAGATCGTGTTCTGACCATGTTTCCAACTTCCATAGGAAGGAAGAACAGCTCGGCTATATAGTAATATAATATATAGAGGTGTAGCGAGCTGGCCGCGGCACCTGGATGGGGCTGAGACTCCCCGAATTATTGCAGGAAGGAGAGGGGGCTCAGTGCTGGTGTCCCCGCGGGATAGCTGTGCTGGCTATGGGGGGGGGCAGGTCTGGGGAGCTGGGCTCGCCCCTCCCTCTGGGGCTGGCAGGGGGCACACAGTGGGGTTCCAGCTACCCTGCCTGCCGACGGCCCCTGGGATGAGGCTTTCTCACCCTGGGTGCTGTTTATGTGCTTTGAAGACCATTTTTGCATTGTCAGGAGTGAGGAAAAAATATTCTGACATGGTAGAAAAGAGATATTTACATACCCTGGTGGGCCGTAAGTGGGGGTCAGTGTGAGGGGAGGGGCCAGGGCACCTCCACCCCCAGCACCCATGTGGGACGATGCATGGGGACAACAGCCTTGGTGGGAGGGGGGAGCCCCAACTCTGACACTGGGTTGCTGTGCGACCTGGGACAGGGCATCCCCTCTCTCCAGGCCTCGGTCTCCCCACATGCTACAGGAAGGGGTGGACTGGGGGCTGAGAAGCTAGGATCCTCTGGTCCCTGATCCTAGGCCTGGAGACAAGGAGCAGGTGTCAGGGCTGGGCAGTGAAAGGTTCATGAAAGGACTTCGAGTGAGAGACCTGGGCCGTGGAGGGAAGGCATCAGAGGCCAGAGGGGGCTGCTGAGTCCCTGACCCTGGCCAGGCAGCCAAGTCCAGCTGCGGGCCTCTCGTGTGTTCTGCCGTGATGCCTCCATGAAGGCAGCCAGTGGGACTGGCCGGGAACCCTGTTTTCCTGTTGAAACAGTGGTGGGAGCCGGGTGGAGGCTACAGGTGGCCTCCTCGGCTAGAGGGAGGACCCAGACCTGAGATACAGCCAGGGTGGGCTCACCTGGGTGGAGACAAGGGTGGGCCTGGTGCTGGTGCAGTTCAGAAGTGGCCCCTGGCTCCAGCCTCCAGGCATGAGGGGATGTAGGGATGAGCCTCTCCCCCGTTCCCGTGGGTGCTGGACCTGGCGATGTCACACTGAGTTCCCTGCTCACACGCTTGTGACACACCTCCTCATTCATGACACATCATCCACTGTCACCCACATGTGCCTACAGCCTTCACAGAGAAGCACACGCTCCTAACATGCACATGTCCATGTGGAGACTCAAGGCAGACACACACGATCACACATTGTTCACATGGGTCCCCATGACCTGTGAGAACACCCCACACCACACACACACACACACACACACACACACACTCACAGATGCAGGCCAGTGATGTCCCTGTTGGTCTCTGTGGCATGGGGGCCCCAGGCTCTGGAAAAGAGAAGGCACCTGCCCTGGGGGACAGGTGTCCTGGCGAGGCTGGCCACCAAAGACCCCTTCCCAGGTGCCTGACCCCTGATAACTCCAGGTCCTGTGGCAGAGCCTTCAGCCCCGCTAGCGCCTGAGAGGAGGGCAGAGACCTGGGGCCGCTCTGCCTGCTGCCAGCCCCGCACGTCCTCTGTCGCTGGCATGACCTGGGGTGAGCTTGGTGGCCACCTGGGCCCTGCCGGCTGCATGTCAGAGGTGCCGGCCGGGCCCCTGGGTGCTGGTCAGCTGGGCCCGCATGGTCTGAATGCTGCCCAGGATCTTCTTCTGGTGGCCCATGAGGGTGATGCCCAGGGCACGCACGTCCCTGTGAAGGAAGGGTGCTGCTGGCCAGCTGGGCCTGGGAGGCCAGGAGCTGCGCACGCAGCCAGGGCCATGACTGGCCCTGCAGCCTCCCTGGCAGCCCTGCCTCTAGCTCCCTGCCCCTGCACCCACCCACCCGCATGGGCCCCCAGCCCCACCCATCACTTACTGGGCGTTCATGCGTAGCACCATGCCCAGAGAGGAGTAGCCGCCTGCAGCGAAGTGGTCTCGGTACCGGCCCATGCGGATGGAATCCAGCCAGTCTCCCACGGTGAGGCCTCCGCCACCACCACTGCCACCTCGGAGGTCAAAGCAGCTCCGGGCGAAGGCAGGGGGTGAGCACCTGAGGCACAGGGGCCTGTGGTAAGAGGCCTGCTGGGTCTGCAGTCACCCTCAGCCTCCATATTGGCTCAGCAGCGGGCAGAGGGTTCGGGAGGCTGGACCCCTGGAAAAAGCAGGCTGAGGAAGGGGCCAGGCAGGGCAGGGGTCAGGGGTCCAGGCTGGGTCTGCTCCAGGGGTCAGGGACAAATTGTCCCCAGGACGGGCCTGGGGCGATGCTGGGAGGCAGCCAGGCCTCAACGGAGCTGGGTGGGCGCCAGGCACCTGCTGACAGTGGCGGTGGCCCTGAGGCTCTCCGGGCTGCGGATCAGCGCGTCGAGGACACTGACGATCTGGGAGAAGCGAGGCCGCTGCGCCCGGTCCTTGTGCCAGCAGTCAAGCATGAGCTGGTGCAGGGCACGGGGGCAGCCCATGGGCGCAGGCAGGCGGTACCCCTCCTCTACAGAGCTGATGACCTGCAGGGGATGCCGTGCTGGGCTCAGCTGTTCTTCCCCCCACCCTGAGACCCCACCGTCTGTGGCTGGTCCCATCAGGGCCCCGCACTCACGTCCTGGTTGGTCATGTTCCAGTAGGGCCGCTCCCCATAGGCCAGCACCTCCCACATGACCACGCCGAAGCTCCACACGTCGCTGGCCGAGGAGAAGGTGCGGAAGGCAATGGCCTCTGGGGCCGTCCAGCGGATGGGGATCTTCCCGCCCTGTGATGGACAAACAAGGGTCCAGGGGCTGCCCAGGCCTGGCAGGGAGTCCCCGGAGCCCTCCAAGTCAGAGAGCAGAAGCCTGGGGTCCCGTTTCCCAGTCCAGAGGGGCAACACAGCCCCCACCTTCCCAGAGCGCCTGTCCTGAGGGAGGCCCCTTGAGAGCCGCTGTGAAGAAGGAGGAAGGAGTGAGGGCGCCGGATACAGCAGGTGCTCTGCCAGCACCAGTCACAAGCCGAGGAGCCTCAGGGACACGGCCTCGTCACTTTCTAACTCTTCCTCTTCCTTTTCTTCCCCCGCTTCCTTCTCCTTTCTCCTCCCTTCCCTTCTTTTCTTCCTCCCTTATTTCTCTCCTTCCTTCCTTCCCTCCTTCTTTCCTCCCTTCCCTTCTTCCTCCCTTCCTTCCTTTCCTCCTTTCCTCCCTCCTTCCTTCTCTCCTTCCCTCCTTCCTTCCTCCCTCCTTCTCTCCTTCCTTTCTTCCTTCCTCCTTCTCTCCTTCCTTCCTTCCTCCCTCTCTCCCTCCCTTCCTCCCCCACTCCCTCCCTCCTTCTCTCCCTTCCCTCCTTCCTTCCCTCTGTGTCCTTCCTTTCCTCCTTCTCTCCTTCCTTCTCCTTTCCTTCATTCCTCCTTCCCTTCATTCCTCCTTCCCTTCCTCCCTTCTCTCTCTCCCATTCTTCCTCCCTCCTTCCTTTTTCCCCCTTCCCTCCCTCCCTTTTTCCCTCTGTCCTTCCTTCCCTTCCTCCTTTCCCTCTCTTCCTCTTCTCTCCTCCCCTCCCCTTCCTCCTTCTCTCCTCCTTCCTTCCTTCCCTTTCTTCTTTCCCTCCCCCTCCCTCTTTTCCTCTCTCCCTTCCCTCCCTCCTTCCATCCTTCCCTATCCCCATCCTTCGTTCTCTCCCACTTCCCTCCTTCTTCACTCCCTCCCTTCCTTCTTTCCTCTCTCCCTCCTTCCTTCCTTCCCTTCCTTCCTTCCTGCCTTCCTTCCCCCCTGCCTTCTTTCCTCCCTCCCTCTCTGCACTCAATCCCTCACCCCCTTCCTTCTTTCATTGTCACAGGATCCTTCCTCCATTCAAAACCTTACTCCTGTTGGAGCCGGGGTGGAAACTGCCCCCCTGCGCACGCAGCTCCTGCCTTTAAGGCTGCCCCTAAGGCACCTCTAGAGAAGCCCAGATCTCCACAGAACACATTTGAAAACAGCTGGTGTTTAGGCAGACTCTAGAGACACATGGAATCTGGCTATGCTCAGGGAGATTCCCACCCTCCTGAAGTCTCCTGCTGAGTGAGTGAGTGGCTGTGGGGACCAGCTCTGGGGTCTCCCCAGTCCTCTCAGTGACAGGCTTTCCTCTCAGAGGAAAGGCAGGCAGGGCTGTTCCCATTTCCCAGGGAAAGGCACTGGCGTGAAGAGGAGGAACAGAGTGTGCCCCAGGTTGGGGGCCACCCGGAAACCGCCAACTTCATTCAACTACATGCAGAAGAACTGTCCGGCCCTGCGTGCCCCCGGCGCCCCCTCCGCACCCCTCCATCTAGCGGGAAGGAGTGTGGGCGACGCACCGTGGTGGTGTAGGCAGCATCGGGGTCATCCTCCAGCACCCGTGAGAGCCCGAAGTCTGACACCTTGCAGACCAGGTTGCTGTCCACCAGGACGTTGCGGGCGGCCAGGTCTCGGTGGACGTAGCCCAGGTCTGAGAGGTAGCGCATGCCGGCGCCCACGCCTCTGAGCATGCCCAACAGCTGCATGATGCTGAACTGCCCGTCGTGGGTCTGCAGGGGGACATGGCTTGGGCTTCAGGAAGGCCCAGCGAGGCGCCTGGTCCGTGAACAGGAACCCCTCCCATCTGCATGATGCTCTCGAGTTGAGACGCCAGTTGCAATTTACCAAGTGCTTCACTGCTTCTGAAGCACCTTGCAGTGAAGGGTAAGTCTCACAGGCTCATTTACCCTCACAGCAACCCTGCCAGGTAGGTGGGGCTGCAATGACTGCTTAACCATTTTGCGGAACCAGAGGTGGAGGCCCAGAGAGGTTAAGCTCTGTGCCTAAGGGCACCCAGCAAAGAAACCACAGGGCAGGAGCTGGGAATCCAGCCATCTTCCCCCAGAGCCAGCATATTCCCCAACTGGGTGGGGGCTGGATTCCCACAGGGGCACCCCCTCAGCTTGTGTGCAGGGCAGCAAGACCCCGTGGAACAGAGGGACTTTCATGCGATGGGGGCGGAAAGGCAGTTTGATTGGCTGGCTGATCGCAAAGACCTCCTCCCTAAAGCTGCCTCCGGTCCCCCAGGCCTGTTGTGATGTCCAAGCCAGGAAGGGGGGCTAGAGGGCTTCGCACTGTCTCCCAGCACCCAGACTGGACCCCCCTCCCCAAGCCATGCGAGAGGCGGGGGCGGGACACGCACCCTCAGGAAGGCGTCCAGAGAACCGTTCTCCATGTACTCCGTCACAATCATTGCCAGGCGGCCTGGGGTGAGCGGTGGGGAGAGGGTGGCTCTTGGTTTGGGTCTCAGGGTTGCTGATCAGAGACCCCAGGAGCATACTGCCAACCCAGGGCCCATGCCAGCACTGGAAACCCCAGGGTGCCTTAGGTTTCCACTGGGGTCTTAGGCTCTGGGCACCCCGAGTCATTTGGGGACCTGAGCCAACAGGACAGGGTCAGGTGGGGCAGAGCAGGATGGATGAGGGGACGGACCCAGAGGTCTGTCCAGGCAGGAGGGGCACTGCAGGGTGAGGCTGTCCCTGCCTGGCACCTACCTCGGGTGACGACACCCTCGAGGCGGATGATGTTGGGGTGGTCGAACTGCCCCATGATGGAAGCCTCGCTCAGGAAGTCCCGCCGCTGTCTCTCCGTGTAGCCGGCTTTGAGGGCCTTAATGGCCACGGGCACATCCTGTTGCCCTGGCACCCGAAGCCTCCCGTAGCAGACTTCCCCTGACTCTCCTGCAGACCCCCGAGAGGGGCAGGTGAGGGAGGGCAGTGGGACCCTCAGACTCCCCCAGCCTCCCAGGCCCTTGTACCTCCTGGGCGTGCCAGGCCCCTGGGTCACACTCTTCCTCTGCCCTGGGTGCCCCCCCACCACCTTGCCCCGTGCTGTCTCCGCCCTCACAACCCCTGAGACTTACCAGAGCCGATGATTTTCTCGATGTGGATCCTGGAGGCCTCAATCTCCCGGGTGAAACTGCGGCCCGCCCGGCCTGGCTCCTCGTAGGTGTGGGGTTCTGCATAGAACTGGGTCTCTGGGAGCTTTCCCGGGGGGTGGTGCAGGGGCAGGAAGACAGGTGGGGGTGCTGAGGAGCAGGAGAAGAGCCTTCAGTGGGGTCCAGGAGGGATTTCTCTCTTCCAGCATTCGCTGGGCTTGGGATGGGTCTGGGGTGGGGTGAGGGGTGTCCCTGGCAATCTCTAGATGAGATAGCAAACAGCATGCACCCCATAAGTGCTTCCCAAGTGAAAGTGGGTCTCTGTGGAGTCGCTCTGGAGTTTCTATGGGGCTATGGAGTCTCCAGTGAGTTCTGGGCATGTCTGTCATTTTCTGGGGTCATTTTTACAGTCCTTGAGATCTTTCAAAATAGTTCTGGGGTAGGGATGTAGCAAAAATAAGTTTCTGCCACAAAGGTCAACTTCGATTCATTGAAAATAGTTTCTGGCTGGGCACAGTAGCTTACTCAGAGAATCCTAGCACTTTAGGAGGCTGAGGCGGGCAGATCACTTGAGGTCAGGAGTTGGAGACCAGCCTGGCCAACATGGTGAAACCTCATCTGTACTGAAAATACAAAGATCAGCTGGGCGTGGTGCCGCATGCCTGTAGTCCCAGCTACTGGGGAGGCTGAGGCAGGAGAATCGCTTGAACTCCAGAGGCAGAGGTTGCAGTGAGCTGAGATTGAGCCACTGCACTCCAGCCTGGGTGACAGAGTGAGACTCCATCTCAGGAAAAATAAATAAATAAATAAGTTTAAAAAAATAGTTAAGGAGGAGTCCGAGGCTGCGCCCAGGCCCAGTGTGAATCGGCAGCATGCTTGAAGCTACTGTCTGCCATGGGCACAGGAGTGGGGCATGGAGGGAGGTGGTCCCAGATGTGCTTTGTTTCCTGGGAACTCTACAGGATCCTGAAAATCCCTCCATCATAGGGGTTCTTGTCCAAGAGTATACTAACCTCCCCCCCGAAATCATATACAGATGTGTGCCCTTCTTTGGAGAGAGGGTCTCTAGTATCCTGAATGGAGTCTGAGAGTCCCAGAGGGGTGAACGGCACTGCCTTCTGGGGCACCGGGTCTCTGTGACATCCTGGAGTCTGTCTCTGGGGCTCTGGTCTCTTCACTGGGCACCTTCCTCCTTCCCACCTGCGCCACCCCCAGTTTCACACTGGGTCCTCCTGTGACCCTCCCTCTGCCCCAGGCCTCTGGGCCCTGCACTCACCTTGTCCATTCTGATAGTGCATCTTCTCTTCATCCGAGTTCTGGAAGGCCTTGCTGTAGCCACAGTGCCTGTGGAGGAGGGCACCACCCTGCCTGAGGCCAGGCCATCCCTAGCCCAGGACCTGACCCCAACCAGGGGACAAGTCATGGTGTCTCTCTTCATGCCCCTTCCCCTGACAGGTCAGTTCCTGCTCCTTACAAAGTCTGCAGGGGAGAGTCCCTGAGCTCAGGCTCTCCACCCAGCTAAACTGTGATAGTTGTGACAGTCACAAGCACGGTGGGATCCTCAAAATGTTCTCAAGTCCACCTGACCCTCTCGGCAAAGTCTACGACGCCGCTAGCCCCGTGTTATGTGAAAGCACCCTGGGTGGGGGCATTGGGAGATGAGGCTTCTGCGGCCAACTCCGCTGGGTGACCTTGGCAAGGCCCTCCCTTTCCTGGGCCAGCATCTCTCCATCAATTCATGATCCTTCTGATTCTCAGTGTCTGGGATCCCAAGCCCACAGACTATCCTGCCTCCACCTCCCTCCGGAATGGAGTGGAGAGGAGAAGGTAACTGAGAGTGTGAGCTTTAGTTTGACAGACCGAGGCTGACGTCCTAGCTCTGGCAACTTATCAGCTGTGTGATTTTGGCAAGAAGCCTAACCTCTCTGATCCCCAATTTACTCACCTGCAAAGTGAGGTCAGAATCTCTACGACACTGGCATGTCATTGGGTTAAATGAGATGTGTTTGTAAGTGAGCCAGCCCCAGGCACATGGGGACCACTGACTCAGTGGGCCTGGGAGCAGGCGGGAGGCACGGTGCCTGAGAGGAGGGCTGGGGGCGGCTGGGCCAGACCACCCACCTCTTCTTGCAGATGAGCAGGAGCAGAAGCACCACCAGGCCCGTGATGAGCGTCAGGCAGATCCAGATGATGGTCCTGGTGTCATAGCGGGGCCCTGCAGGGAAAGCCAGGATCGGGGGACCAGACTCTCAGCCCTGACCTTGGACCCAGGGCTCTGGCAGCCTGCGGAGCCTGCCTGGCTGTCACCCTGGGGCCAGTGGGGAGCCTCCTTAGCCATGAGCCTGCCCAGAGTCAGGGTGTAGGCTAGCTCCTCCTCTGCTCCCACCCCACCCTCTACTAAGCTTCCTCTTCAAGCCCTTGAGACCCGGCTGCCGGCTTCCTAATGCTGGTGCTGCTGCTTCCTGGGACTCTGGGACAGGGGGAGAGTTGCATGTCCTCTGAGCCAATAAACCCCTGTCCTTCCTACTAACCTGACAGTGATGACAGAGTGTGCTGAGAGTTGTACCTTCCAGCCTCATTAAACCCTGCCCTTGTCCCTTCCAGGGAGACCCCAGTACTATCTTCAGTTTTCAGATGGAAAGCTGAGGCTCGGAGAACTCGAGGAATTGACTCGAGGCCACACAGTAAATAGGATAGAGGGCTCAGGATTCCCATCGGGTGGTCTCGAGGGGGTGCCAGGCCTATGAGCACCAGAGGCACTCAGACGCCCAGGGAGTGCCAGGTGGGCCGTCACGAGCTCTGCCCCAGCTTCTCCACGCGGCAGTTGATCAGACAGGAGACCTGACTCAGGCTGGAGATTGGGGCAGGGGGAGAGTGAAAGGGACAGCCTCGAAGTCAGAGGGTCCCAAATGTGGCAGTGCTTGGGATCACCGAGGGCTTGTGAAAAACCAAATAGCTGGGTCCCACCTACAGGGTTTCTGAAGGGCTGGGGTAAGGATTGGGAATTCGAATTTTTGGTAAGTGCCTGGGTGAGGCCGATGCTGCTGCTCCCAGACCCTGACACTGATCTCAGTACTAGCCTGTGTGTGTGTGTGTGTGTGTGTGGAGGGGGGCTGTCACCAGCTCTGCCGCCTTAGGCAAGCAACTGTCCTTCTCTGAGCCTCAGTTTTTCACCTGTGAAAATGCCGACAGAGGCCAGGTTCATGCCTATAATCCCAACATGTTGGGAGGGCAAGGCAGGCAGATCACCCGAGGTCAGGAGTTCAAGACCAGCCTGGTCAACATGGTGAAACCCCATTTCTATTAAATACACAAAAATTAGGCCAGGTGCAGTGGCTCACGCCTGTAATCCCAGCACGTTGGGAGGCTGAGGTGAGTGGATCACAAGGTCAGGAGTTTGAGACCAGCCTGGCCAAGAAGGTGAAACCCCATCTCTACTAAAAATACAAAAATTAGCCGGGCACAGTGGCAGGTGCCTGTAATCCAAGCTACTCAGGAGGCTGAGTCAGGAGAATCACTTGAACACAGGATGCAGAGGTTGCAGTGAGCAGTGATCGTGCCACTGCACTCCAGCCTGGACAACAGAGCAAGACCCCATCTAAAAAAAAAATTAGTTGGGTATGGTGTTTTGAACCTGTAATCTCAGCTACTCTGGAGGCTGAGGCAGAGGAATCCCTTGAACCCGGGAGGCAGAGGCTGCAGTGAGCCAAGATCACACCACTGCACTCCAGCCTGAGTAGCAGAGTGAAACTTCATCTCAAAAAAAAAAAAAAAAAGAAAAGAAAAAGAAAAAACTCCAACAGCACCACTTGGCAGGGCAAGGAGAACAGAAATCCTGCATTGGCACCAGCTCAGCCCACACTAGCTTTCTCCTCGGCTACCTCCCCCTCCACCCTGGGGTCCTGGTGCCTGGGCTGCTCTGTGTCCACACTCAGCCCCTCCCTGCACTCACGGGGTTTCCCGGTCTCCACCTCCATGGCCTGGCTGAAGCGGCCACAGCCCGCCGAGGTGCGGGCTCGGACCTGGAACACGTAGCGCGTGCCCGGCTTCAGGCCGGAGATGGTGGCTCTGGTGGTGACGGCCTTGAGGGTGGAGTAGCTCTGCATCTCCTTGTCCTGCCACGGGACGCTGGTCAGTGGGTCCTGCCCCGCTGGCCCAGCCCCTCCCGCCCCGTCCTGCCCTCGGTACCTTCTCGTAGTACTTGATCTCATATTCCAGGATGATGCCGTTGGGCTGCTCGGGCTCCTGCCACAGCAGCGAGACGCTGGTCTGCCCCGCCCGCTCCTGCCGGATCACCACCACCTGGGACGGGGCTGGGGCGGCAGAACCCGTCAGAAGGGCCAATGGGAGACAAGGGGTGGCCTCTCTCCCACCCCTTCCCAGGCTCCCCCCGGGGATCCTGGTTCCAGCCCTGCTCAGCTTCCTGACGGTCCTGCCCCAGCCCCAGGACAGCCAGCACCCTTCAGTTCTCCCAGCAAATTGCTGGTGGCCGCTTGGGGTCAGTCCCCTGGGGTCAGCGTGGCCTGGCTTGGTCTGGGATGTTGGGGATGGCTTGGCCAAGAAGAGGTCTGAACCTCCCTCCCCAGCCCAGGACCCAGTGTGGACCAGCTGCCTGGGAGAGCTTGAGGAAGACAGAAAGGTCAGGAGAAAGAAGTGTTCGAAGAATGGAGGAATTGGCCCCTCACTGCCTGGGTTTGGGGAGCATGGCTGGGATAGCTCTGGATGCTGAGGGAAGGGGATGAGCTGAGCCCCAAGTATTCTCCCAGTCACACTTGGCCGCTCACCCACTCCACCTTGACGGAGTCACCCACGCCTTTCTTCATGCACCCCTCCCTCCTGGCTCAGGTGCCGTCAGCCCAGAGGGGAGCATGCTGGGAGGCGTCAGACACAGCCAAAGCCACACGGAAGGAACTGCCCTGTCTCCCCTGCCCCTTCAGCCCTCAGGCCTCCTCTTCCCCTCTGTTCACCCTGAGTTCTGCCTCTCTGCCCCACGTGACCAAGTCTCCCCTCATGTCTGGGCATCCCCAGCACAACTGGATCTCCCTGAGGGCAGGGACTGCACATACTAGGTGCCCAATAAATGCTGCTGAGTCTGGCATGAGAAATTAAGAAGCAGCTCCAGAGTCGCACTGGAAGGGTGTGGTCCGGAGAAAGCCCGTCGTTCTGGGAGCCAGGCGTGAGTTCGGGACTCGGCCCCTCCCTTGCTAGCTGGGACCCTGGGTAAGACACTTGCTTGCTGTCTGTGTACACCAGATCCCCTTCTACCAAGTGAAGCTAGTGAGCACTACCTGCCAGAGGGAGAGGAGGATGTGATGAGGCCACTGTTTGCAAGGGACACACAAGGTGTGTCTCTTAAAAACCAAGGCAGGAGGTGCTGTGGGATAGGGGTGGACAGAGTGAGAGCAGGGCTCAGAGAGGGAGGGCAATGGGCTTTGTGTCCAGGAGGGCTCCAGGGGGGAGATGGTGAGGGAGAAGGGCCGAGGCGCAGGCAGGAGGCAGGTGGTCTTTGAGCACAGTCCCCGTTTCCTCAGAGCTGTCGCTTGATCCTCTAGGCTCCTGAGGGCCTATCACCTGATGGGCACCGGACTAGGAGCTGAGAACACTTCGGTGCCCAAGGCAGCCCTCAAGGAGCTTCTGTCCCAGGAAAGGAGACAGGGAGTCCAATCAACAGGAGAATGGGGCTTGTTTTGATGCTGGGAAAGGCAGGAAGAGGGTGCTGTGATGGAGAAGGCCTCCACAGCGCCCAGAAGGCACTGGGCCATTTCAGCGGGCGTGGTCGGGGGAGCTTCCAGGACACAGGAGCCAGGCATGGGAATGTCAGGGGAAGAGCGAGTCATTCTGAAGGAGAAGCCAGGCCACGGCCTAGCAGCAGGGAAGGACCCAGCGTGTTCGAGGAGGAGCATCAGAGGCCAGCGGGGCCGGAAGACAGTGAGCCCGGGAGAGAGGTGCTCTGGAGAGCCGGGCAGGGGCAAAGCCATGTGGGTCCACACTGGGCCTGAGAGTGTCTGAACTGCATGTGCACTCAGCCTGGGCTGTGAAGGGCTTTGAGGATATCTTGATCTCACATATTTTCATTGAAAAAATTTTGGGGGGCTGGGCACAGTGGCTCATGCCTGTAATCCCAGCACTTTGGAAGGCTGAGGCAGGAGGTTCACTTGAGCCCAGGAGTTTCAGATCAGCCTGGGCAATATAGGGAGACCCCATCTCTACAAAAACGAAAAACTCAGCTGGGCATGGTGGTGTGTGCCTTAGGTCAGCTACGTAGGGGGCTGAGGTGGGAGGATCACTTGGACTCCGGAGGTCAAGACTGCTGCAAGCTGTGATTGTGCCACTGCACTCCAGCATGGGTGACAGAATGAGACACTGACTCAAAAAAAAAAAAAAAGGTTTTTTTTTGTAGAGATGGGATCTCGCCATGTTGCCCAGGCTGGTCTCAAACTCCTGGCCTCAAGCGATCCTCCTGCCTTGGCCTCCCAAAATGCTGGGATTACAGGCTTGAGCCACCGTGCCTGACCCTCACTTCCATCTGTAAAGCTCACTCAGGAGTGGTTGGAGACTGTCTCATGGGGATTAGGCAACAGGGGTTCCCATGGTGCTCCAGGCATGGACTCGTGGGGACTGGGAGTCAGCTGGTCATTTTGAAGGGAGGCCCCTGGGGCTTCCGGGTGGATGGATGTGACATGCATGAGCGTCAAGAATGACAGCTTGGGTTTGGGAGCACCATGTCCTAGGGTGGGGCAGGGGCAGATGTGGCGGGGTTGTTTGTTTTTCCCACGTCCGCATGGAGACGGGAGTGGGCAGCTGGGTCCCAGGGGAGAGGTCTGCGCTGGTGACGTGAGTTGGGGGTTGTCAGCCCTAAGGTGGAATTCAAAGTCGTGAGTCCTGATACGGGCCCCCAGAAAAGATGGACCTGGGTACACAGGACATTTCCCAGGGACCCGTGGCCTTTAGAGGCCGTTTAGAGGAGGGGAGGCTACAAAGACGGAGAAGGACAGGCCGCACAGGTAGATGGGAAGTTGGGGTGGGCTGGGACACAGAAGCAAGAGAAAAGTGTTCCCAGGAGGAGGAAATGAAAGGGCGAGAGGCGCTCATGGATGTGGCCACATGAGCGTGCTGATTTCTGGGGAGAGGTGAGGAAAGACACGGAGAGGGCCCGTAGAGGAGAGAAAGTAGATCTGCCAGGCCCGGGCAGAGAGGTTCTTATAGGAAGAGAAATGCTCTGGTGGCCAGAAGGGAAGTTCCAGAGAGGGGTTAGTTTGCTCTTTCATCTTGCCAGGGCCCTCAGGTGGCTAGAGACAGGTGGGCCAGGGCTGGGCTCTACCATGGGGCACGTAGGTCACTGTCTGTGTTGCCAGCTCCTGGTACCTCACTTGACATTTAGTGGGTGCTCCACGAGGGCCGTAGAATGAGGGAATCTTCTGAAGAGGTGAAGTGCTGGCAGCAGGAGCGGCATGCCCTGAATTCAGAGGTGGGGCGACCTGCTTCTCTTGGGAGTGACACAGGCCTGGGTTTGAGCCCTGCCTCTGCCACTTCCTATGTCAGGTGGCCCTGGGTGGCTCTCCAGACCTCAGTTTCTTTTTTTTTTTTCTTTTTTTCTTTTTTGAGATGGAGTCTCCCTCTCTCACCAGGCTGGAGTGCAGTGGCGTGATCTTGGTTCACTGCAACCTCCACCTCTCGGGTTCAAGCAATTCTCCTACTTCAGCCTCCCGAGTAGCTGGGACTACAGGTGCCCGCCACCACACCCAGCTAATTTTTATGTTTTTAGTAGAGACAAGGTTTCAACATGTTGGCCAGGATGGTCTCGATCTCTTGACCTCGTGATCTGCCAGCCTCGGCCTCCCAAAGTGCTGGGATTACAGGCGTGAGCCACTGTGCCTGGCCTCAGACCTTGGTTTCTTCCTTTGTAATGTGGTAGGGGTAGTGTCGCAGGACCGGGACTGCATGGTTTGGGGAGGAGATGGTGGGTGGGGGCTGAGGGTCCTGGGCACAGGTGAGGGTAGCTGCTAACAGGAAGCTGCCGGGGATGGGCTCTTGGGTCATGCTGTCACTTGACAGGCAGGTTCCTCCAGAGTTTGGGAAGAAAGAGGTTCCGGGGGGTAAATTCAACCCACCAGAAACGGAGAGATAAATGACTGTGGTCCAAGCCAGTGCAGCCAAGTCTATCCCAGGGGCAGCTGTAGCAGCTGTTCTGGAAAATGATCATCAGAGTGATTTTATTTTTTAATGACATTTATTGAGCATTTACCACGGGCCAGGTGCTGGGCTAAGCAATTTTATTCCTCTCATTTAAGCCTCCTGAGAGGACCTCAGGCAGATACTATTATTCCCATTGCACCAGGGAGGAAACAGAGGCGCAGACAGGGAAAGTTCTGGAACCCAGGCTTATGACGGCCACACTAGCCTGCCTCTGAGCTTTTGGGATTTCTCTTACTTATAGAATGTGTTCCACTTTTCTAAGGGCCTGAAGAACCGCCAGCTCTGGGTTCTGGTGAGGAGGAGGGCAGGGCCAGAGAGGCAGGCACTTGCTTAAAGCTCCACAGCACGTCCCTGGCAGAGCTCTGATCCCTGGATGGGCCTGGGGCAGGGAAAGCTGGGGGACCGGGAAGCTGTGGGACAGAGCTTCTCCGCCTACCTGCCTGGTTCGTGGTGATGTTGACCACGGCGGCCCGGCGGGGCTCGGGGCTCAGGTCGGACACGCCATTGACGGCCTCAATCCAAAAGGAGTAGTTCATGTGGGCCAGCAGGTTGGCCACCAGCAGGCTGGCCTGCACCAGGCTTGTCTGCTGGGGCACAAAGCGGGTGCCGCTCCCGCACGCCTCGCAGCGGCTGAGTGCCCAGGGGCAGCGGCGGCACACGGCATTGTAGGTGATGTCACTGCGGCCACCTGGGTCCAGGGGAGGGGCCCACTCCAGAGTCACTGATGTCCCGTTCACACTGGAGATTAGGTTCACTGGTGCCGAGGGTGGCCCTGAGGGCAGAGGATGACAGATGGGGCAGAAGCTATTTATTTTGGCTGTCCCGTTTTCCTATCATCAGACCTAGGGAAGGGAAGGTCTCCCCATCATATTTAGGGCTCCTTAAGGATAAAGTCATATCTATTCCGTCCTCTGGAGCCTCCCTGAGGGCAGAGGTTATGTCTCTGCCATCAGACTGGGACCACAGTGTCAGGGTCTGGGCACAGAACCCTGGGACCCTGTCCTCCCAGCCCATCAGGACCACTGTAATCCCAGGGTCTGGGCGTCCCAGTGCTCACCCGGAGTGGGAGAGACCATACAGTCCCAGGGGCATCCGCAGGAGCACCCCATGTGTAAGCAACCCAGGTGTTGGCAGACATATCCATTCCTTGACACCTCTGTGCTGGATCTGATGTAAAATGCCACTGAGCATGCACGGTGGAACTAAGTGGAGGCCTCTGGAAGCCCACCATGTATCCCCATGGCTGTGTGGACCAAGCAACCCCTCCCCCACCCCAGGCACAGGAGCCTCTGTCCGGGCAACACAAAGAGTTTGGAGAGAGAGGGGTGACCCCTTGGTTGAGCAGACCAGGATGTGGGACTAGGGGCCTGGGGGGCTGGGATGGGGGATGTGAGCCAGGAGGGCATGAGGGTCTGTGGGGACCCCTGGCCTCAAAATCCCAGCTCTCGGAATCCTCGGCAGAAAATCTTAGATCTTCAGAAAATAGAATTGTAAGAAGATCTTGGAACAGAATTGTACAGTCTGAAGAGAGGAGAGTTTTAACATCTGAAGGGTACAGAATACTAAAAGCTTAGTCTTTATGATCTTAAGCTTTCCAGAACCTAAACTGAGCTGTGGGGTTGGAAAGAAACCAGGGCCCAGCCAGCTTCGCACTGAGTGTCCATGACCTGGAGCCGGACTTGCCTTGCCTGAGGAGCCCACACTGGCACCACGTCACATCCGACCACCTTTTCTGCCCCAACAGGTCCCACATGGAGAACATGCTCAGATCTGGGCGGGGCAGTGGAGGAGGGGGGCACGTGCGTGTCTGTGCAGAAGCATGTAGGCATGGGTGTATCTGGGCCCTCACCTGCCATGTGCAGGGAGGCTGGGCTGGGTGGTGATGGATGCATGGGAGTGGGAGGCGGGGGCGAGGCTTGGGCAGATTCAGAGCAAAATCAGAACAGTCTGAAGTGCTTCTTGCCCCACCACAAGAGCCCAGGGTTGGTAACTGGGCTGGACTGAGCGGGCTGTGGCCTCTCCCCAGGCCTGGGATGGGAGTGTGAGTGACCCATCAGGACAGATGAGAGGAGAGAACCCAGGCGCTGCATCAGCAGAAGGTAGGACAGTCACGCAGCCCTGCAGGCACGAGTGCAGAATTCCTCCCCTACCTTCAGGTACGCACAGCTGCACCCTCTCCAGGCATACGCGTCCCTGCAGGGCCAGGTGTGCACATGCGCACAGACACGTGCTAAGCTCACAAGACACCCTTGTTCAAGATTTACAAGGACTTCTGAGTCCCCTTCAGGTACCCAGATGTACACACACCCACACACACACACACCCCTCCTCCTAAGAATCCTTAATATATGTGACGAATCCTTTATATATGTGAGCTCAAGTACACATCGCACATTTACACGCAGGCATCCAAACATGATACAGGCATCGCCTGTAAGAGCAGCTGCCCACACAGACTCACGATTCCACACACAGACACACCAACTGCATGTGTGCGCACACACACCGTACACACTGAAGGCAGCTCCCAGTATTCAGCAGTTCCAGCAAGTTGATCAAAGATGATGGTGATGGAGGGGTTGCTGCTCTAACCCCCACCCTTCCGCCTGCCCACCTGGTGAAGACATTGGCATCACCGCTAGATCAGATGATGATGAAAACTGCCCAGTGTGGGGAGAGATGTGAGGCCAGCTCCATTCTGCCCTCCAGGGCAGGTGACACATTACAGAGCCTGCGAGCCCAGAGAGGTCTAGATCTCACCATGGAGGGGTTAGAGTCACCCGCCCCCCACCCAAGACTGACCTCAGGTACCTCTGCTGGTCCACATACCTCAGCCCCACCAGCAGAGAACTGGCTCTGTGAGTCCTGCAGGACAAAGCACAGGGGCCTGGACCAGTCTTGGGCTCAAGGGTGCTGCCATCTGGGAGTGGTACTCACGGGTGCAGGCTGAGGACGGCGGGTCCAGGGCCGCGCGGTAGTAGCTGAGGTCACAGCGGCAGGCTTGGGCAGCTGGGGCTGCGGAGTGGCTGTGGGGAGGGCAGCGGGCGCACAGCTGGTCCCCAGGCGCTGACTTGTAGAAGCCCAGCTCGCAGGCTGTGGAGGAGAAGCAGCCGCACGTGAGCCAGTGGGAACACCCTGGCAGGCCTTGGGGACAGCTTGCACTGTGGCCCTCAGCTTCCTGGGGGGTCCCCTGGAGGGATAGAGGTGCAGATCTTTAGCACTTCCCGGTGCTGCCCTCATTTGCAGGTGGCAGAACTGAAGTATACAGGGGGACTGCGTCTCACAGGGCTGCATAGTGGGTTGGGGCTGAGCTGAAGTTCAGACCCTGATGTGGGAGTCCCAGCCTCAAAGTCAGCCCCACCCCTGAGCTTCTCCAAATTCCCTGCCCTCCTCCAACTGATCCCTCCACCCAGGCCCTGTCTCCAGCTTTAGGGATGGAGATGCTGTCCTTCTGCCCTTCATGGGACACCGGTCCTTAGGCAGGACACCAGCCTAGAGGACAGGGCCCTGGGGCTGAGGATCAAATGTCCAGGAGTGATTTGGGTGGGATGAGGAAGCAGGCCAGGGATGGGGATGCTAGGAAGGCGACTGGAAAGGGGGCACAGGTGGTAAGACCCTGGCTCCCAAACACGGGCTGACACAGAGCCACCTCCATAAAAGCACAGATTCCTGGCCCCACCTGACAGCTGGGTTAGAAGAGCCAGGGTTAATACCTTGGGATCTGTTTTACAGGCTCCCTGTGGGAGGCTGACTATCCAAGAAGTGCAGGCTCCTCCCCTCCTTGGCCCACGCTGTCACTGTCACTGTGGCTGGGACTGCCCCTCTCCAGCCACTGACACACCCTATCTCGCCTGTCACCCACAGCGGCCTTCAGACTAGGCCTCCAGCCCTGCTCCCCACCCCAGCTGCCTGCGTGATCGTGCCTTCAGTCAACCACCGTTCATGAGCGCGACTCCAGACAAGGCCTGTTTGGGCCTCGGAGGGCTGTGAACCAGAGCCTCTGGCTCTCAGCTGTGATCACTGCTAGGAGGGAGGGAGAGAATAAGAGAGCTAAGGTGGCAGAAGGATAAATGGTGTAAGGAGCTACTTCCCGGAGGAGGAGATATTTGAGTTGTGGCCTAAAGAATAAAAATGGGTCGGCCGGGCGTAGTGGCTCACACCTGTAATCCCAGCACTTTGGGAGGCTGAGGTGGGCAGATCACGAGGTCAAGAGATCGAGACCACCCTGGCCAACATGGTGAAACCCCGTCTCTACTAAAAAATTAGCTGGGCCTGGTGGTGCGTGCCTGTAGTCCCAGCTACACGGGAGGCTGAGGCAGGAGAATTGCTTGAACGTGGGAGGCAGAGGTTGCAGTGAGCGGAGATCGCACCATTGCACTCCAGCCTGGTGCCTGGTGACAGAGCAAGACTCTGTCTCAAAAGAAAAAAAAAAAAAACAAAGAAGAAGAAGAACGGGTCAACTGTGCAGGGAGGGAAATATCCTAGGTTAAGGGAATCTCTCAAATGCACATCTCACGCAGTCACTGCCTGTTTCACACCTCACAGGCTCCCCAGGGCTTAGACAATGCAACCTGGCATTCGAATCCCTCCCTGCCCGACCAAAACCCACTGGCAGCCTCCTTTAGTGCTGCCCCTCACCCCCATCCTTAGGCCAAAGTAAAGCACTGCCCGATGCCCACGCCCAACAGGCTGATTCCTGCCTCAGGGCCTTTGCACATGCTATGCCCTCTTCCTGGGTTCCCTTTTCTCCTTTGTCCACCTATGGAACTCCTTTTTTAAGGTTCATTTTGACTGTCCCTTCTGGACCTCTACACACACACACACACACACACACACACACACAGAAACGACCATTTGCCGCCCGGCTTCTGCAGCCCCTGCTTGGCCTTACCACCTGCAACACTATGGCTGTACTGGCTTATCTGTGTCTGACTCTCCTTCCAGACTGGCAGGCCTTTGTGGGCAGATCCTGTGAACAGAGTAGGGTTGCCTTCCTCATCTCAATATCCCAGAACCTGTCCAGTGCCGGCCCCGGCAGATGTTGTTAAACCCCAGGCAGGAGTTTTCCAGTTGAGTGGATCCCACCATTATCTGCTCTGGGCAGAGACCCCAGAGGTTCGGGTGGACCAAATGCCACCCTGCCAGGCAGCTGCCGGCTCCGTCCGTGGAACTGAAGTCCTTTGCAACAGGGGCCACCCGGAAGCTCACTGTGGTTCTCTCGTCACTAAATCCTGTTCTGGAAAACTCGGTGCCTGAGAGAAGCTTCATTTACAAAGACATCACGCCACTGCAGAGCGTTTCTTCTCGGGATGTTGATCATATCTCTATTATAAAAGCTAAAACCGGGTTAATTTGCAAAATTCTACAAACTTGAGAGAAAACCTGGAGTCAGGAGACATGGTAACACCCTGAAGTTGCTTCATATTCTAGAAGACTGCAGAGCCAGAAAGGGCTTGTAAGTTGCAGGGTTGGGGGAAACACACCCCAGTCTTGCGACATCTTTCCCTCCCCTCCAGAGGACCCCGAGACGGCTCAGGCCTGCCTGGGGGCTGAGCTCAGAGCTGGGAGCCCGGAGCCATGGGGAGTCTTAATTGACACACTGTGACATCCCTCCTCTTCCCAGAAGCCTCCCAGGAGGCTCAGTCCTGGGGCACAGCCTGGGGCTCAGGCTCCTTCTGAGCCCCGGGGGCCGCTCTGGGTGGCATCATCAGAAGAGGGCTTTGCATTTTGTCAGCAGATATCTGCTGAACCTGTTGTTAAACCGAATGACAGTAATCCTCACTGTAATGATCCGATCCACAGCGATTAGCATCTCAGAGACCCTGTGCTTCTTCCTTCCCTCATTTATTCCTTTCTCCAACATTTATTGAGCTTCTACTATGGAATCGAGAGAAGTAAGGGCTGGGCCTGCTCTCAGGGAGCTTCCAGGGCACTGGGAGACAGACAGGCAAGGTCTCATGATATGATGCGGAGCCTGAGGGAAGCCAGCACTGTGGCCAGCCCTGCAAGTCTCTGACCCACTCCAGCCAGGGCTCACCAGGTCCTCGTCAGGCCCGAGCAGCAGCTCGGCTGCGGTGCCTGGGTTCCTGTCCTCGCCTAACCCCCTTTGTCTGAGCTCGGTGACATCAGGCAAGTTGCTGGAAGTCAGTTTCCTCGTCTGTAAGGTGGAGATCATAATTCTACCTGCCTTAGAGGGAGATGGCGAGGATGACATGAGCGAAGACGCGTAAATTCAGGCCAGGGCAGTGCCCGGCACTTGTCATAACAATTCGATGTAGTTGGAATTCTTATAATTGTTCGACAGAAGAGGAAACAGAGGCTCAGGGAGGCTGAGTGCCTTGCCCCAGGTTCCCAGTGGAGCTGGGACATGCGGCCAGGCTGGGGAGCTCCCCGAGCTGTGGCCTTCCCCGTCCCCATCCTCCCAGCCCTGTCCGAGAGCTGAGAGATGGTGGCACCGCTGTGGCTCACCCGTTGGCAGTTCTCACACGCTCGGCTAATACCCATATGGCTATAACGTGTCATGGCCAGATTAATCCACGCAATGAAAATAAAATAATCTTTAATAAGAATACTAATCACCAGGCCTCAGGGAGCCCCGAGACCTGGAGGCTGGGCCGGGAATTAATGGCTGAGACAGATGGAGTGGCTCTGGGCTGGGGCCCGGCCCTGCCTGTCGACCCAGGGTGCTTCCGGAGCCTGCACCTGCCTGGGTATCGGGCCTCGAGCCAGGAGGGGCTCCTGCCCCTTCCGAGGGCACCTTGCCCAGGCTGCCTGTCGGGCCAGCAGCTTCCTGCGGCCCCAGCCACCTCTCTGCTCTCCCCGGAAAAGAGCTGGAGATTTGACAAATAAGGTGTCCACTGTGGACAACCAAAGGAAATTAATTCTAAATCAGATTTAAACACAGTCAGGAAGGCAGAAGAGCTCCCGTTCCCGCTCCCCTCCGAAATGAGACTCTGGTATTTATAGAAAGATGATTAGGGCCTCAAAGGGTGATTTATATGCTGCGTCCAGGTGACAGGAAGGACGGCAACCAGGACTTCAGGCTCTGGGCTGCTGCTCCATTGGGTGATGCACTGAGAGGCCCTTCCCCTTTCTGGGGTGAACCGGGGTGTGTGGGGTATGCTGGGAAGTGCAGCCTGGTGTGGGGAAGTCACTGGGTCAGGAGCTGTGGCGTGTGGGGAGCTTCCTCTGGGCAGTGAGTCGGGAGATGTGAGATTCCATCAACCACCCCTCGCTGTGTGCCCTGGGGCTAGTCGCTTCACTTCTCTGGGCCTCCAGTTCCCCAGTGGTAAACTGGACAAGCCCCACACGGCTCTGACATTTTTCCATGGGTCTCTGAGGCTTGAGTGCAATCTAAGTAAGACCTCTAAAGAGCCATGTGACCTGGTGGGTCCCTTTTCCCAGACTATGCTGTCTTCTGCAAAACCAGATACTACCCGGTCACCTTCTGAGAGCAAAACCCAAGGCAGGGAGGGTGGCTGTCAAAGGGGGTCTGACCCCTGCTGTGGGTCTCAGGCTCCTGACCCCTGCTCCTGTCACTAGAAGGACAAGGGCTCAGGGCTGGGTGAGCTGGGACCGCCCCCACCAACTCTGTGCCCTTCCTCTCTTGAACTGTTTGCTGAGAGAATAACCCAAAAGGGATCAGGACGTCCTCAAACCAGGCAGGGGCTCCTGGACCTCAGCAGGTCTCCTGAAGACCCCCTCAGGCTGGGCAGGGGCAGCCCAGCTTGCAGAAAACATCTGAGAGGCCGAGCAGGAAAGGCACCCCACTCTGCTTCCAGCCCCTTCTTTGCCCCAGGCCATTCACCAAGGGGCTGGGCAGCTCCAAAGAGGTCAGGGGCTTCTCCAGGGGTAGGAAAGGGGCCAGGTGGGGCTCTTGGGGCTGGCTCCCATTTGTGAAGGGCCTTAGTTTGGGACCCGTGCTGCCCTTCCCAAACGAGGTTACACAGCCACAGAAGCCACCAACGGAGCTGAGAAACGTCTTTTCTTGTGCAATTTAAAACGGGCTTGCCGTTCCCAAATCTCACTGCCTGCAGTGCACTAGGAATTAATATTTTTTATAAAACCTATAATTATCTTGCAACTGGCATAATTATGTTGTATTATGATTTAAATGTAAAATTCAAAATATGCTGCAGTTCCCTAACCCTGCTTTGGCATTTCTTTGTATTTGTTATTAATGTGGCAGCAGTGCCAGCAAATGGGTGTGTCCTTGGCCTCTCCCAGCCGCCGTGAGGTCCTGCCACTCAGGGCCTGGGGTTTCCACTCAGAGCCCTGCCCCTGACGTGCTGTGGAAGCCGGGCAAGACCCATTCCCCCTCTGGGCTCCGCTTCCCTCTTCTGCCACACAAGGAGACTGCAGCGTTACTTGAGACCTCCAAGCGAGGTCCTGACCCCAAAGACAGGAGGGCGGGTCTCCTTCCTACAGACAAATGTGGCTTAGTGCACCCAGGACAAATGATTGGCGTACTTGTACCCGCTGGCTAAATCCAGAGTTGGGGACGGTGGTGGACCCTGAGTGCGTATGCACCTGCCAACCAGCCAGACTATTAGGACTTAAGCTGCACCAGTTACTAACCATCCATCTAAATGCTACCCCAGGGAGGAGGGAAGCGGGGCTTCACAGAGGGCTTTGTGCACAGAGGAAGCAATTGAAGGTGCTGGAGTCAGACAACCTGGGATCAGATCACTACTCTGCTACTTAAGTTGAGGGGCCTCAGTTTTTCTTACCTGTAAAATGGGACTATAATACTTAGCTTAGAGGACTGTTGTAAGGACAAAAAGCTGCAAAGTCCCCAGAGGCAGAGACTCCCTGTACCTGTATCCCCAGTGCCAGGACACAGTAGACGCTCAGCAGAATGGACAACTGACATAACATCGAAGATGAAAAATCATCACCAAGGTCCTTCATTATCCCCATTAGAATAAGGGGATGTTTGAAGCAGATCTGGCAGGGCAAGCAGCCTGGGAGAGGCAAAAAGCCTGTATCTGGCTCAGGGCAATACAGACCTGCCTTCAGGCTCCAGGTGCAACTCTCACCAGCTGTGAGGCCTAAGCAGATAATACCTCTTACACCTCAGCTTCCCCATCTGTAAAATGGGATTGTGAGACCTGCCTTGCTGTAATGAGCAAATGAGCTGGGATGGGATGTGCCCGCTGTAAGCTGTGCAGACAGTTCGGGTGTGGGTGGTTCTTATTCCCCAGTGCAAAGCTGAGACATACAGGGCTGTCTGTGACAGGAACCATGAAAGGCCAGTGGCCAGGGAGCCTGGCAAACCAGACTGCAGAGGGCAGAACAGATCCAGAAATGGGCAAATGCCACAGAAGATGCTTTGGGGTTTAGAGCTCAGGACAGGAGAAGACTCATAGAAATTGGGAAAGTGAAACAAGATTTCCTAAGAAAACCAGAGATAGGGCCAGATGTGGTGGCTTACACTTGTAATCCCAGCACTTTGGGAGGCCAAGGCTTCCCAAATCACTTGAGGTCAGGAGTTCGAGACTGGCCTGGCCAACATGGTGAAATCTTGTCTCTACTAAAAATACAAAAATTAGCTGGGCATGGTGGTGGGTGCCTGTTGCAATCCCCGCTACTCAGGAGGCTGAGGCAGGAGAATCAGTTGAACCCGGGAGGCGGAGGTTACAGTGAACTGAGCTGAGATCACGCCATTGCACTCCAGCCTGGGCAACAACAGCGAAAACTCTGTCTCAAAAAAAAAAAGAAAAGAAAAGAAAAAGAAAACCAGAGAGTCTCTGGAAAGGGCTGGAAAGGGCCTAGTGGCTGCGGGGGAGATCATGGCCCCAGAGACCTCTGGGCAAGACAGCTCCTAAGTAGGGCCAGCTGGACTGCAAACCCACCTGTTATCACCTGAGGCTGTCAGCCTATGTCATGCCTAGTCCTGTTAGTGCTCAGAGCCTTTCCTGCCTGCCTGCTGGGGGCGGAGGGATGGGTGATGAGGACTGGTCTCTCATCACTGTGGCCCTGGGGCCTGTGATGTAGGAGCAAAAGGCTAGGAGCATATTCCCAGTGGCTGACAAGGGCCTTGTTCCAGTTTTCACTAAGGGTGTCTGGGGACAGGCTCTCGACTCTCTGATCCCTGCATGGGAACATCCCCCTCCCTTTCACCCCTCAGTCCAGGGGATCCAATCATCTCAGCAGCGAGGCTTCACTGTGCCCTGGGGGCTGAGCCACCATATGCCCAGTCACTAGGAAGACCAAAGAAGGACAGAGAGAAACCAAGAGGCCAGGAACAGCTAGGCACCTGATGTTTGTCCACACAAGCTTGCTTAGTGTTCCCTGCTCTTGGGGTGCCTGACTGCAGAGACCTTCCCTCACATGCACGCACACATGCACACACCATGCATACACACAGCATGCATGCACACACACACCATACACGCATGCACACACACACCATGCATGCATGCATGCATGCACACATACACCAAGCATACATACATGTATGCATGCATGCACACACGCACACACCATGAATGCACACATGCATGCACGCACACACATCATGCATACACACAGCATGCATGCACACACACACCATACACACATATGCACACACCATGAATGCACACATGCATGCATACAAGCATGCACACATACACACATGCACACACCATGCATACACACATGCATGCATACACACACGCACACACCATGAATGCACACATGCATGCATGCACACACACCATGCATACACACAGCATGTATGCACACACACACCACACACGCACACACACACACCATGAATGCACACATGCATGCACTCACACACATGCATGCATACACACATGCATGCATGCACAAACACCATGCATACACACATGCACACACCATGCATACACACATGCATGCATGCATATACGCACACACCATGCAGGCATACGGCCATGAGTGCCACCTGGGCCTAGGTTCCCCTGTCTGCATGACCTGCTCCTGCTCTGACACAGGAACCCAGCAGTGCACCTATGGGTACAGGTGCCACCCTAAGTCATGACCCAAGGGCTTTCTGCTCACTGTCCTCCTCCACAACCTTGCCTGTCTTCTCCCACAGGTCCCTGCTGATAAGTTCCCCCTGAACAGAGGCAGCCTGTCCTTGGGACAGGGCCCCAAGGATGGGCCCAACACAGACTGTACTCCCTGGCAGCTCCTGACTTCATACCCTTCACTGTGCTCATTCAGGGCCCGGGCCCCACTTCCTTCCACCCTACAGGTTAGAAGTTCAGTGGTTTCGAGCACCAATTCTGAAGCCAGATTCTGAGTTCAAATCATAGCTCTGCCATTCCTAGCTGCAGGACCTTGGGCAAGATGCTTTGCCTCGCTGTGTCTCAGTCTCCTCATCTATAAAACCAGGATAATATTAGTTCCTAAGTCATAGGTAGTGGTGAGGATTCAATGAGTTAATATTGGAAAGTGCTTAGAACAATGTCTGACCTGAGTTAGCCCGTGGGATCATTCCCTAATCCAAGTAGGAACCCATAGCATACTCAATTGCACAGGTGCCTTTAGCTGTACCCCCACAGAAGGCACCACCTGGCCGGAGTCTGTTTCCCTCCCTCTCACTCCAGCCTCTTGCTCCCACATCCTTCCCCAACACAGGGACACAGGTGGCCTGGCGTATTTGCTGAATCAGGCACACTGGAGGTTTATCCATCTTCCCAGGGGCTGTGGGGGCCACCCAGGTGCCTGTGGGCTCTGACGTCACCCCCTCCACCCTGGCAGCCCTGCCTAGACCAAGCGCCGCTGCCGGCTGACCCTTGTCCAGGCCATGGCGCGCTCACCCACACAGGCATCCCGCCGCTCCTCGTAGCCCGCGCTGCACACGCACTTGCCGATGGGCACCAGCCACTCGCCCTCCGCGCTGCAGTACATCTTGGGTGTGTCTCGCTCCTCCGAGTGCCGCACGCACTGGCCCCGCACCTCCACCAGTGAGGACGAGTCAGCCCCTGTCACCGCCTCCGAGAAGGCTGCCAGATTACGCACCATGGCGGGGCACTTCTTATAGTAGATTCGGAGAGAGAGGATGGCCAGGCAGGCACCGATGTCCTGGAAGGCCAGGTAGAAGCCGCGCTTGCTGAGGGGACCCACGCCGCGTACCTCCGTGTTGAGCTTGAGACGCCGCACACCAAGGTCGGCACCTGTGAAGCTCTCATCGGCCGCAATGGTGTCGATCTTGAGGAACTGGCTTTCTTGCGTGCTGGCCCCCAGGTCGCGGTCCGACTCCAGGTAGTAGAGGTTGAAGGTCTCCTTGCAGGTGCCCAGCACGCCGGGCATGCTGTTGCAGTCGCGCAGGGTAAACTTGATCTCGGCGTAGACACGGCGGGCGCCGTCGCGGGGCACCCAGTTCGTGCGTAGCCAGTTGTTCTGGTTGGGGCTCATGACGTTGCACACCTGGTATGTGTGGATGGGCTGGAAGGACTCGTCCACCTCGTTGATGGAGTCCCACTGTGGGCAGAGAGGACACAGCCGCTAACGCAGAGCCAGCACCTCACCTGCCTTTACCAATGACCCTGTGTATTGTGCTGGGGTGCTGGGAAAATAAACAAAGGAGCTGTCCTTCTGGTGGACTGTCATCGCTACGAGGTGCCCCTGCAGACGTGATCTCACAGAGGGCCACCATCTTCTGGAGAAGTGTTATTTACTAACCCTGGGGATGAGGAAATAGAGGCTGTGACCTGTGAGCCACTCGTCTGAGGTCATGCAGTTATCAAGTAATGGCTGTATGGGAATCAGGCCTGTCTGATGCCAAAACCCTGCCCTCCTTTCTCTGTGGCTCCTCATATCTTTCCTAGAGTGGCGGGATTTGCCTGGGGAAGTCAGCCAGTTCAGTTTCCATATCAGCTGCCAGAGGGATCTTTCTAATATATGAACCCCACCTCAGATCCTTCAGCGGCCTCTCCTGCACTGCTGCTTGTTGAGTGACTGCCTGATCCACAGACTCCCTCCCCACTGTTCTTGCTGTTCCCCTGGGCTGGCCTGGGTCCCACTCAAGGGAATCCCAGGATGTGAGAAAGTTGAGTGGAATTGCTTCTGTGCTGCCTGCTGGCTGGGCATCAGTGATTCAGAAACAAACCAGACACTCTCAACAGAGTGAAAAGGTAACCCATGAAATGGGGAGAAATATGTGCAAATCACATAGCTGATAAGGGATTAATATCCAGAATACATAAAGAATTCCCACAATTCAACAACAGAAAAGGAACAGTCCAGTTAGAAAATGGGCAAAGGACTTGAGCAGACATTTCTCTAAAAAAAAAAATTCAGATAGCCAAATGGCACACGAAAAGATCCTCAATGTCACTAATCATTAGGGAAACACAAATCAAAACCACAATGAGACACCACTTCATACCCATTAAGATGGTTATTATATAAAAAAATAGTAATAATAAGTCCTTGCGCTGTGGCTCACGCCTGTAATCCCAGCACTTTGGGAAGCCGAGGTGGGTGAATCACCTGAGATCAGGAGTTCAAGACCAGCCTGGCCAACATGGTGAAACCCCATCTCTTAAAAATACAAAAATTAGTCAGGTGTGGTGGTGTACACCTGTAATCCCAGCAACTCGGGAGGCTGAGGCAGGAGAATCACTTGAACCTGGAAATCGGAGGTTGCAGTGAGCCGAGATCATGCTACTGCACTCCAGGCGGGGCAACAGAGTGAGACTCCCTCTCAAATAATAATACTAATATGTTGGCAAGTATGTGGCAAAATTAGAACTCTGTACATTGCGGGTGGGACTGTGAAATGGTGCAGCTGCTGTGGAAAACAGTATGGCAGCTTCTCAAAATGTTTAAAATAGAATTACCATATGATCCAGCAATCCCATTTCTGGGTATAGATCCAAAATAATTGAAAGGAGGGTCTCAAAAAGATATCTGTACAGCTCCATTCATAGCAGCATTATTCACAATAGCCAGAGTGTACAAGGAACCCAAGTGTATATCAATGAACGAACCGATAAGCAAAATGTGGTATATACCTACGATGGAGTATTAGCCTTAAAAAGGAAGGAAATTCTGATACATGCTACAACACAGATACACCTTAAAGACAAGCCAAACGAAATCAGCTAGAAATGAAAGAACAAATATCGTTAGGATTCCACTTATATGCAGTACCTAGTCAGATTCAGAGAGACAGAAAGTAGAATAGGGGCTACCAGGGTGGCAGGGACAGGGAGAGGGCAGTTCTGTTAAAGGATGTGGAGTTTCCATTTCGCAGGATGAAAGGAATCTTGGAAGTGGTGGTGGTGACGGCCACACAGCAATGTGAATGCACTACATGTCACCAAGCTGTGCTCTTAAAAAGGGTTAAGACAGTAAACTTTACGTGATGTGTATTTCACCAGAGTAAAAAAAGAAATATGTCAGAAACACTCCCTGTGCTCAAGTGCCCCAGTCCACCAGATTCGGCAGTGCAGGGTGATGAGCTGAGGGAATCCAGGTGCGCAAGACTCCCAGGCCCCTCCCCAGCACTCCTACATATGGGCATCTGTAATTTACAGTCAACCTGGCACTGCAATGAAGCAGGGCCCTCTTGCAAGGGTGGGGGTCTGCAGAAGACGGGAGGGGAGAGCCCGAGCTTCCACCACTGCTGAGCACCAGTTGGCCAGGAGCAGTCCTTGCTAAGCTGACTTCAAGGACTCATGAGGGCTCCGAGGAGGAGTTGGAGGAGGAGGGCAGAGGGAGGGGTTGGTCTCTGGGCCCCTGTCCGGGTTCCTCCACACATGCAACGCCTTGACTTTCTTCAATTGTCCTTGAACTAGAGATCCTGTTGCTTAAAGGGGAAGGGGGGCTTCATGACCAGATGCTCTGAGAACCTGTGGGCTGCACAAGTGCTAGAGAGAAAGCCATGGATGTCTCATGTCTTTTCCTGCCCACCCCAAGCCCCTCTGTCTAATCTCATCCTGATCCTTAGTGACCACATCTGTAAAATGGGACTCAAATAGGCCCCACTTCAGCGAGGATGCAGTGGGAAAATTCCTTCCAAGTGCTTAGCTCAGGCCTGGCATGGGAAGGCGTTTGACGAATGGGCCTAATATGATACTGAACTGGCAGCATCTTCACAGCCCACCTGCCTGCCTCCAGGGACCATGCGGGAAGATTCCCTGCTTCCAAAGGGGCCCCAGGGAGTGCCAGCCTCACCTGAAAGAGTTTATGCTTCCGAGTCCCCCCGACCCAAGAAGGACCCCTGTTCCCCACCCCGCTCTGCTGCCAGAGGCTCCAGGCAGTGCAGCACCACATCTGGGGTTAAAGTCATTGTCACAATTAATGGAGCACCAAAGAGCCAGCCAGCTGCTCCCTGTGTGTCTCCTGCCAGGGACCCAGATAAATTAATCAGCCCCATCTGAGTCTACTCCAGCTGCCCCACCGGGGCCAATGGCCTGGCCTAGCCCTGCCAGCCCCAGGAGCTGCTTCAGATGCCCAGAGTGGCATGGACTCCCGGAGGTCTAGTGCAAGGACAGAATCAGCCCTGTTCTCTGCCTGGGGCGCCCCCACCCCACCTGAGACTGCCAGTGTGAGCATCCAAAATACGAGGCCGGCCATGCTCCCCATCTGCTGAAAACTCTGACAATTCCTCATTACCCTAACTATCAAGTCTGATGCTCTGAGCAGGATGAAGACACCCCGGAGCCAGCCAGGGCCCAGGCATGCCCTCCTAGCTGCTGGGACTCAGGGGAATGCCATCTCAGCCAACAACCATGCAGTGAGGGTGGGACCAGGACCCACCTTCTCATGGGTGGGCCCCTGCCATGGCGGGGGGGGCCAGCTCACTGCACCAAAGCCCTTGCATAGCATGCTGGATGCCACTCCCATCTCCGCTGCTTCTTAAGCCCAGACACCGGCTCTGGCGTGCTGCTCCCCCAACTCTGTCCCCCTCCCAGACCAGAATGCAGTGAGCCAGCTGTGCAGTGTTTGGTGAGGCGTACCCTCTCTCTCAGGCTTCGGCTTCTCTTCTGTAAAATGGGGTAGCAAATGCCCGCTCCTTCCATCTGCTCCAGGGGGTGGTGGGAATTACGTGAGACAATGGAAATGAACCTGCCGGCTTACCTAAAGCTGCGTTTGTGAGTCGATGTTAATCCGCCAGAGCAGGCAGAGCACATACCAGCGTGCGTGTGTGTGGGAGTTCCAGAGAGCAGAGGGAAGCACGCAGCCTGACGAAGAGCAGGGGGTCTGAGCCAGACCTCTCCCAGTCTTCGTAGAATTGCTTCGCCTCTGAGAGCTTTCAGTTTCTGGTTGGTAAAATGGCCTTTTCATGTATCATCCCATTGTTGGCACTGCACAGAACAGTTCTAAGATTGTCCCCGTGTTGTAAATGAGGAGGTGGAGGCGAAGTAAGCGATCTGCCTGAAATCACACTGACTACCGGAGGCAGAGCCCCTGTTCATCAGGACCCAGCGCCCTGGCCCTTCAGGCTCTGCCACCTGCCTGACAATCGGGTAATATTTCTGAGCCTGGAGACCACCCTGGGTGACTCTTGTCCTTAAGCTATTGAATGGACTCCAGAATCAGAGAGGTGGATACAACCTCAAGGACTGTCGCCAGAGGTCCCTCCCCCAGCTGGGCAAGAGAATCACCTGGAAAGCTTATTTTATCTTACTTTATTTTTGAGACAAGATCTCTTTCTCTCACCCAGGCTGGAATACAGTGACTCAACGCAGCCTCAACCTCCCAGGCTCAAGCAATCCTCCCACCTTAGCCTCCTGAGTAGCTGGGACCACAAGAATGCACCACCACGCCCAGCTAATTTTAAAATATTTTGTAGAGAAAGGGTCTCACTATATGTTGCCTAGGCTGATCTCAAACTCCTAGTCACAAGCAAGTCTCCCACTTTAGCCTCCTAAAATACTACGATTACAGGTATGAGCCACCATGCCCGGTTCCCTGGAAAGCTGATTAAACAGAAGATTCCTAGACCCCTCCCCAGACCTCCTGGATGTGGGACTCTGCATGCTTTGCCTGCTAGCCTGAGCCTGGCACAGGTTCAAGGTCTAGAGTTTGGGAATCAGATCTGATTCCAACCTTCCTTCCTGTCTGAGAAACCCCTGTCTCCAGGCCCCCTGAAGATGGCAGGTAGTCCCTGGCTCAGTGGAGAGTGAAGATTTCCCTTTCCATCTCATGCAATGGTCACAGAGTGGGCCTCACTGCCTCAGTTCAAAGGTGGCATAAGGGACTCACCACAGGCTCTAGGCTCAGAGAGACCCAGGTTTGAGCCCAGCTTGCCATCAGCTGGCACCTGTCTAATGATGGACAAGTTACCTCTCACTGCTCTGAGCCTCAGCTTCCTCATCTGGGAAGCCTGGTGGCCACGCCCACCTCACAGGATTGGGGAGTAATGAGCTGATGCCTGTGACTTGCTCAGAGGTGAGTGAATCTAAGTTGCCTGATTTGTTCTAACTCCCGAATGCAATGCCAGAACGCTGAGCTATGCTTTATAGCATCCTACACGAAACCCACCTGAGACTGGCAGCGTCAGCGTCCAAAACACGAGGCCGGCCATGCTTCCCACCTGCTGAAAACCTCCGACAATTCCTCGTTACCCTAAACATCAAGTCCGATGCTCTGAGTGGGATAAAGACACCCCGGAGCCAGCCAGGGCCCAGGCGTGCCCTCCTAGCTGCTGGGACTCAGGAGAATGCCATCTCAGCCAACAGCTGTGCAGTGAGGGTGGGACCAGGACCCACCTCCTCAGGGGTGGGCCCCAGCTCACTGCACCAAAACCCTTGCATAGCATGCTCACAATGGGAAGACGGCCACACCAAGGAGTGTTTTACAGAGGGGGAGACTGACGCGCCGGAAGGTAAAGGGACGCCCCAAGAACCCGGCCTCCGTGCTCAGGCAGCGGTGCTGAGTCAGGTGATGAGGGCTCCCTCCAGACTTGGGGACTGGAGAACCAGAGCCATGTGGCCTGCCCCCAGCTCCCGGGAGCCCAGTGCATGAGGACTGATGACAGGCTTAGCTCACTACTGCCTAGTGACAAGACCCCAGACAGAGAGGAGCGGGGTGGTGTCCAGACTTCCAACCACAGGCCACAAAAGGCCCGCATGAAAACTCTACCCAAAGTCAAGAGAGGCCCTTCATACATGTGAACTGTTGGAGTCAGTCTCATCATCCTTATTAATATTGTTATCCCTCTGTCTCCAGAGCCACAGGAGCTGAACGTGGACATGAAAGAACTCAGGTCTGCACGATGTGCTCGTGTCTGTGGCGGGGATGTGTGCAGGTGTGTGTGTGTTTCTGAGCACGCTGGCGAGGGAGAGTTCGTGTGAGACAGTAACTGTGTGAGCTAACACACGTGAGTAACGATGCTAATGGTCACTCTAAAAGCCTGCATTCATGAGGGCTCGCCCTGTGCCAGCCTCGGTGCCAAGACTATGTCATCCACCCTCACCCTGGCGCAGACCTGGGAGGTCATCACAGGCTTGTCGCTTTCTACAGATAAGGAAACTGAGACTCAGAGAAGTGAAGCAGTGACCCAGATGTGACCCACCGTAGTACCTAAGGGTGGCATGAGGGCCACCTGCTTGTCAACGGCAGAGCTGGGATCACACCAGGCTTGTGAGCTCACTCTACTCTACTACCTTGCCCCCGCAGGATTGACAGAAGAGAAGCAGAGGGGCAGGGCAGCGCGGCCTTGTCACTGCAGCCCCTTCCAGGAGGATGGGGGCACAGTCTGTGAGCACATGACCCACAGGGACCTGAAGGCTGAGCCCAGAGTCACCACAGAGGCCTGGGAGCTTGGCCACAGTGGGGAGAGAGACAAGCAGAGACTCCAGGACTTGGAGTGGCTCCTGGTGAGGCCAGGGCAGCTGGGAGGCGGGGACCAACCCAGAAGACAGGAAGGCCTGGCTAGCCTCCTTCTGTCCTGGCCTGGTACCTCATGAATCTGTAGGATACAGCCATGGGGATGCCCAGACCTAGGGCCTCAGACTTGAAGAATCAGGGGTTTGGTGCCAGAGTTGCTTCTGCAGTCTCAAAGGTCTGTATGCGCTAAACTGTTAGGTCAGCAGCACTAACTGCTGTGTGTCCTTGGGTAAGTCCCTTGAGCTCTCTGGACCTCTGCTTCCTTTTGATCTATCTAATGCTGACTCTGAGTGGCAACCTCTCTGCTCACAGAGGGATGACGTTGTCCCCACCGCCCATCACTCACCCCGTGAGCCGGATACGTGAGCCAGCCCCAGTCCCCGTGGATGGTCGATGTGTCCAGCAAATTCACTGCAAAACAGGAGACAATAGGGCATCAGGCCCTGTGACCTCTCTCCACCTCTCAAGAGCAGCCTGACCCAGCTACACCGGTCCACGCTCAGCCCCCAGCACACAGCTCACATGGGTCCCTCTGCCTGAATGCCCTCTCTTTCCTCCCCTCTCTTTGAAGGCCCAGTTTAAGTTCTCTCTCTTCTTGAAGCCTTCCTCCACCCCTTTGACCAAAAAGTAATATTCTGAAATCCCAGAATACAAGCGATTCCAAGTGCCAGACGTCCCTAAGTGCCAGACGTCCCTGGTTGGTGGCGCAGTGAGATAGGTGGGCTTGAGGCTGGCAGGCCTCAGAATCCCAGTTCTGCCACTTAGGAGCTGTGCATCCTGGGCAATCCCTTCACCTCCCTGAGCCTCAGTTTCCTCCTCTGTAAAATGGGGTGATAACGATTCTGGTGCCACAGGGCTTTTGTGACGCTGACCTGGCCTTGTCTCATGTAAGAGCCATGGTGGCATTCAAGCGTCCATGCTGCAAAGTCATACCTCCCATCTGAGGACTGGCCCCAGTTTCATAATTACCGTGTTCCCTGCATGGTGCCCGGCATCTAGCACCTCCTCTGCGCACATCTGGTGTGGAGGGGCTTCAGGGGTAAGAGCTGCCTCTTAGTGAGCACCTACTGTGTGCCAGTATCTGCAAAGGGAGCTTGAGATGCCTCATCTGCGCCCCACACAACAACCAGAGAGGCGGCCATTATTATCTCCATTTTACAGATGAAAGAGCCGCACCTCAGGGAGGTCCGGGAATGTGCCAATAGCCCCACAGGTGTAGCTGGCGAGGCTGGCATTCGGGGCACCTGCTGTAGCAACTGTGGGCCATCCACCATCCCTGGATGCTCGGGCGAGAAGCAGAACCTCTGGGCAGTCCTCACAGCGGGGAAGGAGTGCTGGTCCAAAGGGCAAGTCACTCTAAGTCAGGCCCTCTGCAGAGAGGACCCTGCAGCTCAACACGGTAGGAAAAAGAGCCGTCTTGCGAGTCAGACATTCCTGGGCCCATGTCTCCAGGCAGCTACTTATTAGCAAGTGACCTTCACTTTTTTGACCCTCAATTTTCTCATCTGTAAAATGGGTTCATAGTACCTAAGGGTGCGATGAGGGTCAGGAAACCATGTAGAGCCTGGAGCCAGTGCTGGTCCTTACCAACACTAGTTCCCCTTCTCTAAGTCCCGCGCTCCTGACGCTCTCTGCTTGTGGCCACACTCTCGCTTATGGAGATACAGATGCGTTATGCTGTTTAGAAATCAGCACTCAGCAGGCTCTAACTGCTGTGTGTCCTTGTTTAAATCCCTTTGCCTCTCTGCTCGCTTTTGATCTCACCGGTGATTGTTGTATGAGAGGGCTTTTGGCTCCAGAGTCCCACAGCTTTCCTTTCCACTCTGCCTTCCATGAACCTTCTCTCCCGGCCAACAGCCAGGTGCTTTTAACCACCCCAGTCAGCGGGCTTGCGCAGGTGACAGGGGGGTTAAAGCTGGGGCCCTCCTGGAACTTTCCAGCGGGGAGGCTGGGTATCCTTCTGCCTGAGATTTGTACAGCTCTAAGCCTGCCCCTCAAAGTCAAGACAAGTGTCCTCAGGAAACACTGGAGTGAGGATGCTCTTATTTGCTGATTTTCTCCTGCCTCTCACCCTCTCCGCCCCACCGTCAGGGACCCTGGCAGAGGCTGGCTGAGAGGAGCTGGCAGAACTAGAGAGGAGGTCTCTGTGCTCCTCCCTGTGTTCCTCCTTGGGTCCCCAGGGGCCACCTGGGATCAGGGGACAGAGCGAATGTCCACAGAGGGACCTCCCGCTCCCCGAGCCGGCCCCACACCAGGGGCAGAGGCAGAGAGAAGGAGGCTTCCCGCCTCCCTCCCTCCCTCCCTCTCAGGCAATGTAGAGAAAACTGGGTCAGGCAATCTCTCCTCCTGCTGGCTGGTGGGAGGGGGAGGGGGCCGCACTGCAGTTTCCCCCAGACCAGCAAAGCTGAGTTTGGGGAGAGGGTGAGAGAAGGACCCCTTACCTTCCGCCCCACCCCGCATCCCAGATGCAGGTCTCGGAGTGGCTGGACCCCTTCTCTGACCCGGCCTGGATGCAGCCCAGACCAGCAACTACCCCGGAGCCACCCGAGTGATGTCCACCGCTCAGGATTCTCCCCCCGGAGCATGCAGGCTTCAGGGCTTGCAGACACCGCTCTCGAGGCCCTGCCCTCCTCAGGGAAGCCCCACCTCATCTGCAGCTGATTCTTGATCAACCAGCCAGGGGGCTCAGATAATCCAAAGATAAGTCAAAAGTCGATTCTATCGGACTCAGGAAGGGCTATAGGATTCCAGGGCTGTTTGTTCCAATTCCTTCCAGACCCTTCTCTGTCTGTCCCTCCCCTCCCTCCTCTTCCTCTATCTCCATCTCCACCTTCCCCAGCCATGTCCCCTTGAATGGGTGAGAATGCAGAATGTCCCTCGAAGGGAGCCCCAAGTCCACAGGAGGTTTGATCAGGGCCGAAGAGAACGCCAGCATTCGGCCCACCCAGCCTGGGGCTGAGTCCCCTTGGAAATTCAGACCCTCTGGTCCCCACAGCTGGCCTGTCTCCTGCCTCTTGCACTGCGGGACAGTGAAGCCAATTCTCCTTGCTGGGCCTGTCTCCCTGCTTACAAAACAGGAGGATTGGACTGCATGGGCTCTCAGGGGCCTTCAGTGAAGCAAGGCACTTAACCCCTCTGCCTCAGTTTCCTTATCTGAAAGATGTCCATGGGATCCCTCCTAGGCCTCTCAGCCCCAGCTGTTCTGGGGGGATGAAACAGGTCTCTCTCCTGCTCTGGGAAGCACAGATAACTCCTAAGCCGCTCCTGTTGGACTGTGGAAGGCATTATGCGATTTCTTTTTTTCTCCAGCACCATCGCCTTCCCCCATTTCATTTCGCTGAGACTAATACTTAAATTGATTTACATTCCCTGAGGACGCAGCGCATGATGGTGAGGCTGGAGAATTCGGGGTGGCCAGGGACGTCAGCCAGGATTCTGAATGCCTTGGAGATCACCTCAAAGTGGAGGATAAGCCACACCAGAGAATGACAAGCAGCCTTGGGCCTGGCAGGGATGGGGGCATCTCAGCAGGTGCAGGGCCTTTCCTGGGCCCACGGGTGCCCCAGCAAGGGCCCTGAGAGTGACCTGGTGCAGGAGTGTTGGGCCAGGCTAAGGCCTTGTGACCTCTGCTAGACCTAGCTGGGAGCAGAGCCCCCTCCCTGAGTTCCAGCAGTTCCCTCGGCTGGCTCTGGTTGTTCTAGGCCAGCCCAGGGCCAGTGCTGGAAAGGACTCCTGGATGCTCCACATGGAACTCAGGCCCCAGGTCTCCACCCCATGGTTGTCTGACTCGAGCGGGGAACCCATGCCTGGCTGTGGGTATCCTGCTGCATTGATCGGAAAGGGCGTGGACTCTGGCGCTTGGACCCTGCCTCCCTTCACCCTGGACACAGATTTCCCCACCTGCCTCTCTCTCCAGACCCTGCCTCTTCCTCAGCTGCTGGCTCCCAAACGCTACACAGGTCCCTTCCCCAGACCCATGGTTCATCCTCAGCACATGAGCCTGATCCAAGCCCCCTCTTCGAGGGGCTCAGGGGCTGCCAGCCTGTGATTCCAGAGGGTGCTGGCTCCTCCTCAGAGAAAAGAGTTCAGGCAGGGGGTTGGGGGTGCACCACCCAACTCCTAGCGCCTCAAAGAGGGGCTCCTCAGAGCCTGCTGGGCAAACAAACTGTCCCCTTCCCTCTGCCCACCCTCAGAAAACCATCTTCTCAGGCACAGCCCCCAGGGTCCAAGGGCTCTCAGATTCCCATCCTGCCTCCTTTCCTGCTCCCCACCATCCCCAACCCCAGGCCTCTCCTGGTGCCCCGGGGAACCTGCGCCTTGTTACACCCACCCGGTCCTGCTCTGCCGGCCACCTCATCTCTCGGCCACCCTGCCTGGCCCCACTCCAGGCTGCGCCCTGGGCTCATGGGGGACTCTGATTTTGTCTGCATCTGTGTGTGTTTGCTGGTGCTCATGCATTTCCGTGGGCATAAATGCAAGTGAGAGGCTCCTTATATATGTGGTGTGATGTATACGTGTAGACACAGAGTTGCATATTTTCATGTGTGTGCATCTGTACGTGCATGTACATGTGTGTGTGTCTGCATTTCTGTGTATGTGGCTGTGGATGTTATATGGGGTGGGCAGACTGACCACACATGTGAGTCTCTGCAGGCCTGGGGCCACAAGTGTGAATCCCAAGTAGCCTGTGTGTAGGGTGGGACCTTGGTGAGCTGTGTGTGAAGGGCAGATCTGGTCTGTCTGGGCGTGGGAGAGCAGCACGGGCTCTGGAGTTCCCTCACACCTGGAGGTTCATCCTGGCAGGTGAGAATCCAGCTCTGGCCCCTGGACATCAGCCCTGGAAGCCTGCAAGGGAGACGCTCTGGCTTCCTTAGGGCAGAGCTGTGGGAACAGAGGAGGGCCAGGGCCGGGGTTGGGGTGCGAGGAGTGGGACTAGGGAAGCCTCCTGAGCTGGATGGAGCTGGGGTCCCCAGGGGGCTAAGGGGTGTGTGGGTGGGAGGCTTGGGTGCTCCCTCTCAGCTCTTCTTCCCCCCCCCCCCACAACTAGAAGTCATCTCCCAGGCGTTTCTAGTCTCAGTGACTCAGTGCACCTCCCTACCTGGATCCTTCCTCCCACACGGGGCCCCCGAGTGACCCTGCCCTCCCAGCTTCCCTGTCAAGACTTTGCTCTCCCGGACCTGCCTGCCTCAGTCTCTCTGTGGGCTCCCCATCCTCCAGCCCTCTCCTCCCCAAGCCCACTCCCGCTGCCCCCAAAGCTGCCTCTCCTCCATCTGGAACTCCCCTGCCCTCAATTCCTCTCCCACCCACGTCGTCAACCTGTGGTCCTCAGGCCCTGACCCCTCTCCCAGACTCTCATTCCCTACCCCTCCTTCCTGCCTCCCCTCAAAGCTCGTCCTGTTCTCCGGGTCCCGTCCGGTTTCTCAGCGCTTGGCTCCCACCTCTCCACGCCATCCCCACCCCCTTTCCTTCCACCATCTGAACCTCCTCCCCCATTCTCCTGCCCCTCCATCCCCAGTGCCTGACCCTCTGTCCTCTGTCCCCAACCCTGTTCCTTGCCCTACCTCATTGTCCCCTCGACTCCTTACCTCTTGTCTTCTGTCCGCTCTGTCCCCTTGTCCCCGGCGTCCGACCCTCAGTTTTCTGTCTCCAGCTGCACATCCCTCAGTCCTGTCTCCTGTCCTTTCCCACTGTCCCCCAGCCCCGCTACCTGTCCCTCTTCCTCAAGCTCGCGGGTTCCCATCGCCACCGCTCCGTCCCTTCATCCCGGGTCTCTTCCGCGGTGCCACCCCTGCCCCTCGGGCCGAGGGATCCCAGCCGCCTCGAAGCTCAGGGTCGAGGCAAAGGAAGAAGTTGAGCCGCAGGCAGCGCGCGCCGCGCCCCGCGCCCCTCGGCCGCCCCCGCCCCGCCGCCGCCGCCGCTGCTCACCTTCGCCGCGCGCCGCGGACACGCAGGTGGCCGCCGCCGCGGCGGCCGTGACGACCCAGAGCGCGGGGGGCAGGCGGCCCAGGGCGGGGGCCATGGCCGGGCCGGGCGGGCGGGGGCGCCGCGCACCCTCTGGCTGGGCCGCGGCGGCCCGCGCGTCGGGAGGGAGCGCGCTCCCTCGCTCTCCGCACACCCGGCCGGGCGCACACCCCGGCGCACACGCGGCTCCCAGCGCACACGCGGGCACCCGCGCCCGCCGCCGCCGCCGCCCCGGGCTGGGGCCGGCCAGTCACGGCGGCGAGCCAATCAGCACCGAGGCGGGGGGGTGGGGGACACGGAGCCCGCACCGCGGCCACCCGGCCCGCGGCCACGGCCGCCGCACGTGCGCACGCCCACACTCCCCTGGCAGGCACCTTCGGGGGCGCGCCCTGCGAGGCGCACATGGACCCAGGGCTCCCGCGCGCGGAACCACCATCGGGACGTCCCGGCCACCCCGGGACCAGACCAACCCGGGGATTCCCCCTGTGGACACGCACGCGGGCCGCACATCCACCGCACGCTCGCTCCTGCACGCATGACCCCGGACACCGAGTGCCTTACGTGGTGACACCCTCGGATGCACTCACAGGAGTTCATGGGCAGAGGCTGGGAGACCGGCTTGGCGGCAAACTCAGAGGCACTTTTAGGTGAAAAACCAAAAAACCCCAAAACCGAAACTCTCTCCCTTTCCCCACTCCAGTGACCTGGCGTTTAGGGGCCACGGCAGGGGTTTAGGGAGGCCTTAGATTGCAGTGGTCAGGAGTGCAGGCTCAGGAACCAGGAAGACAGCTGTCCTGCTGTGTGGCCTTATGCAAGTTTCTTAACCTCTCTGAGTCTACACTTCCATGTCTGTAAAACAGGGATACCAGTATGGATATCCTAGGGTAGCTGTAAGAAGTGAAAGGGCCCAGGTGAAGCTCCTGGGAGACGGCCGGGTGCAGAGCCAGGTGGCCAGTTTGACAGCTGTTGTCCAGTGAGGGGGACTCTCATTCCCTGCTTTTCCCTCCCCTGACCTTCCCTGCCTCCAGTTCCATCCCCCAGGACTACAGGGCTCATCCTGGGATGGCCTCAGGCTGCGAAGGGAGGACAGGGATGTAGGGCTCCACCCTCGGGCCTGCTCTGTCACCCTCTGTCCCTCACACACCTTGTGGGCCAAGCAGTCTGGGATGCAAGTAAGAGACCTGCAGCCTCCTGGGGGAGGGGGTGCCCGCTGGGGGCAAGCCCCTGACTGCTTCCCGCTGCCGTCTGGCATAGATCATTGTCCAGTCCCCTCTTCCTCCTCTCCCAGCTCCCGTGGTCACTGGAGGGAATTGGAGTCATGGCTGGAAGTTCCATAGGATGAGAAAGGCCATTTGGGGACCATGTGCCCTGATGCTCTAGGGGCTTTATAAACTCGCTCCAGTAAGCCTCACACAGCCCTGCAGGGCTGGCACACTTCAGGAAACAGAGCTCAGAAAGGTCACTGTTTGCCTTGGATCACACAGCTGGTTAAATGCTAGAGAGGTACTCAGATCCAGAGCTGCTTGGCTCCAACACCTGTTTCTTTCCTCTGTGTCTTTTTTTCTTACAGAAAGGGGGAAGGCAGTTCCATAGGAGCCCCTTCCTCACAGCTCAGCCACCTGCCTCACCAATGTAGTGAGCCTCCTGTTACCAGAGGCATCCAAGCAGATGCTAGCTAGAAATTGTTCAGAGATGCTGTAAAAGGGCAGAGCCGATTGGACTAGACCCAGAGTGGCAAACTCAAATTCCTACACGAGATAGGCTGGCACCCTCACAGAGCCTGCTAGGAGAGTGTACCCAGATCCAGCCAACATTGCCGGTAGAGACGTGTGCCCAGTTTTCTGCATTTTCAAGAAAAAGTTGTCTATCTGGAACTTTTATGTGACATCTCTTGATTTTTAATGTTGGCAGCTAACTAATGTAAACATTTTAATAACAGTGTGGGCAAACCTGTGGGTGGAGTGGCCATAGCCCACGCGCCTCTAGGCTGTGCTTCAAGGTTCATCAGATGGAAAGATCCATGGCTGGGAAGTAACTCCTGGGGTGTCAGAGAAGTGGGCAGAGTAGGGGCAGAAAAATGCAGACAAGGCGAGGCACAGTGGCTTACACCTGGAATCCCAGCACTTTGGGAGGCAGAGGCGGGAGGATCGCTTGAGCCTATGAGTTTGAGAACAACCTGAGCAACATGGCAAGACCTCATCTCAACAAAACATTTTAAACAATTAGCTGGGCATGGTGGTGCACACCTGTGGCCCCAGCTACTCAGGAGGCTGAAGCAGGAGGATTTCTTGGGAGGCTGAGGCTAAAGTGAGCTGTGATTGTGCCACTGTATTCCGGCCTGGGAGACAAGAGCAAGGCTGTGTCTCAAAAAAGAAAAGAAAAAGGAGAAGCAAATGCAGACGGTGTGCCGAACACAGTTGCAAGCACTCCTGGGCATCCCCTACTCCATCCCAGGCGCAGAAAGGTTTGTTGGTGGAGAGAGGCTTTGCTGGGGTTTGCGTTTCTGGGTGTGTGTGAAGCCAACCAAATCTGGGGTTTGCCCGTTTTGTAGTTGAGGAAGCTGAAGAAAGCCAAGTCTTCTGGACCTGGGGAATTCTTGAAGGACTAGGTGGGCATGAGGGATGGTTCTGAGTCAGGAGTCTGCTCTACATTCCAAAGCTCTTAAGCAAAATAAGGAATGCATTTCGCCAATGTTCCGTGGAGTGCCAAGAGCAGCTCGCTTCAGCTGTCTCCCTGCCCACTGCGAAACTCGCAGGATGCCCCAGCCCAGGCGTGCCCTCTCCCCGGGCTCTCTCCCTCCCACCTCTCCCCTTTGCTGTCCTGGGTTTCAAAAGAGCAACTTGCCCATCTGCCAATGGGAAGGAAGAAACTCCTAGAGGGGCAGGAGGTCTCACCAGGCTCTTGGGGATAGGACACCTTCCATCCTCCCTGAAGGGTGAAGCAGTGCCAGTCTGTGGGGAGAGCCTGAGAGGGTGGCAAGGGCAGGCTCCCCGCTGAGACAAAGCTTCTCCAGCTCTACCACAGCACTGCGAACACCATCTGGGCTGGACTCGGCATCTCTTTTCTCGTTGAATCTCCACAGTGCAGAGCTTTCACCCATTTTAAAGAGAAGCGCAATGAGACTTGAGAGGACTGGCAGGTGGGTGCGGACCCTATGAGGTGCGTGGGTGGAATCCTTGACGCTTGTGGCTTGTCTCCTCTCCCCAAGTGGATTCTGAACTGCTTGAGGGCAGAGTCCATGGCAGGGTCCCGGCTGGGTCCCACTGGGTCCTCCTGGTGCATTGTAGATGCTCCAGGAGTGTTTGCTGAATGACTGAATGAGCGGCCACGTAGGAGGCCCACAATCCACAGGCCAAGTACACCAGGTAAGTATGGCTGTGGTTATAGGACAGTTGGATTTCTGGATAGCTGTTCAGGTGTGCTAGCTGCACCTGCCAAGTGGGCTTGGCCTGAACCCTGGAGGTGAGTCTGAACAGCGCTCACCTCGTCCCATCAGCACATCAGGACCCTGTTCTACAAAACAGGCAGGCTGGGGGCAGCAGCAGGCAGAGCTGGGCTTGGCAGAGCTGGGCTTGGCAGAGCCGGGCAGCCTCTGAGTCAGTCCTTCCCCCACTTTCAGGCTCCTCCCTGACCCATGTCTTTTCCTTCTGGAAGGGGGAAGTCATCGCAAGGAACATCAGACAAGCCTCGCCCACGTGTGGACTGCCCCAGAAGTATCTCTCCCCATTTCACCTTTCTGAGCCTCAGTTTCTCCAGTTGTAAAATGAAGTTAATGCTAACAACTCACAGGGTTGCTGTGAAGCGTGAGTTCACAGATGTAAACGTGCTTAGAAACCTGTAAAGAGATCTAAGATTGGAAGGCACAGTTACATGCTAGAGGAGGGGACTGAAGCCCAGCGGCTCTGTGCTCTGTGGGCCAACTAGTCCGGGTGCCATTGCAGACCCAGGTGGAAAAGACGTTCTGGCGGAAGATGGATGTGTAGGAGTGTGAGGGTCCAGCTGGGGGCAGTGGTGAGTGGTTAAATCTTCACTTGTCCTGGAGCCACCCTGCCCCCAGCCTGGCCCTCTTGTTGCCCACCCCAAGCTGTCTCAAAAACCCCACCCCACATCCCAGAGCAGGCTTGGTTCACTCTGTGAGGAGTCTCAAAGGGGACACGGCATTCTGGATATTTGCATCTAAATCTCTCCCTCTCCCCTGGCTGGAAGATGTAGTCACTGGAGATCTTGGAAGAGCCCGGATTCCTAAGACAAGACCTGTGTTGCCTTCCTGCTTAGGGCCTCCGTTTTTCCTCCGGTACATCTTACTCTTGTCACCCCATCTCCACTAAAAATACAAAAATTAGCTGGGCATGGTGGTGCACACCTGTAATCCCAGCTACTCGGGAGGCTGAGGCAGGAGAATCGCTTGAACCCGGGAGGCAGAGGTTGCAGTGAGCCGAGATCGCGCCACTGCACTCCAGCCTGAGTGGAAGAGTGTCTTCCAGCTGTTTTCCGGAGTTGCAAGGGGAGTGGAGCTTGGCGCTGGCACTCCACCAGGCTGCTGCTAAGGTTTCCTGCTAATAAGGTCCGCCCTTGCCCTTGCAGTGTTCCCAGCCAGAAACAAGTGAGGAAGTAGCTTACGTTGTGTGGGAGTTTCACGCAGACCGTGGCAATGGTTTTAAACTTTGTACTTTGCCTCTAGAGTCAGAGCAGAAGGCTCTAAGACTACCCCGTCAGATAGAAAGACAGTGGTGTGTGCCACATATGTAATTTAAAATGTGTTTAGCGGTCGGGTGCAGTGGCTCACGCCTATAATCCCAGCACTTTGGGAGGCTGAGGCAGGTGGATCAGGTGAGGTCCGGACTTCAAGACCAGCCTGGCCAGTATGGTGAAACCCCAACTCTACTAAAAAAAAAAAAAATAGCTGGGCATGGTGGCAGATGCCTGTAATCCTACTTCTGGAGGCTGAGGCAGAAAAATCACTTGAACCTGGGAGGCAGAGGTTGCGGTGAGCCAAGATTGCACCATTGCACTCCAGCCTGGGCCACAAGAGCAAAACGCTGTCTCAAAAAAATAAATTAATTAAAATAAAATAAATGTGTTTAGCATCACATTAAAAAGTAAAAAGAAGGCCAGGCATGGTGGCTTACACCTGTAATCCCAGCACTTTGGGAAGCCAAGTTGGGTGGATCACCTGAGGTCAGGAGTTCGAGACTAGCCTGGCCAAAATGGTGAAAACCCATCTCTACTAAAATTACAAAAATTAGCTGGGCATGGTGGTGGGTGTCTGTAGTCCCAGCTACTCAGGAGGCTGAGGCAGGAGAATCATTTGAACCCGAGAAGCAGAGGCTGCCGTCAGCCGAGACTGTGCCATTGCACTCCAGCCTGGTTGACAAGAGTAAGACTCCATCTCAAAAAAAAAAAAAAAAGTAAAAGGAAATAGGTGAAATTAGATGTAAGAATATATCTGTAGATTGGATGGTGCCTGGTATGTAATATTAATTTATTACTCAAGTCACTCATTCAACAAATGTGCACGGGGAACCCCCTGTGGCACCGTGCCAGGTGCTGGAAGAGGACGGCGGACCACACAGACACAGGCCTTGTTCTCACAGCATCTCTGTCTAGCGGGAGAATTAAAGAGACAATTATAAAACTCTCACAGCATCTCTGTCTAGCGGGAGAATTAGAGACAATTATAAAACTCCCTTCCACATAAGGGAATGCTTCAGAAGCCGTAAAGCACCAAAACTTAAGATGTACAATTTAAAATATTTTCTCTAAAAAAGTCCCTTTTTTTTTTTTGAAACAGAGTTTTGCTTTTGTTGCCCAGACTGGAGTGCAGTGGCATGGTCTCGGCTCACGGCAACCTCCACTTCCCGGGTTTAAACGGTTCTCCTGCCTCAGCCTCCCAAGTAGCTGGGATTATAGCTGTGTGCCACCACATCCAGCTAATTTTCTATATTTTTGGTAGAGATGGGGTTTCACCATACTGACCACCAGGCTGGTCTCCAACTCCTCACCTCAAGTAATCTGCCCGCCTCGGCCTCCTAAAGTGCTGGGATTAAAGGCATGAGCCACTGCACCTGGCCCAAAAATGTCCTTTTTAAGCTTCAAATACTGAATGTAATAGACCCTTTTCTTAGTGGTTGAGAGTCATCGCTATGAACCAAGAATCAGTGAATCTCGATGTGGAAAAAGACCTAGAGATGAGTTCGTCCAAGCCCTTGCTTGCGGAGTATAAGACAGAGGTGGCTGCAGGGCCACGGGGCTGGGTGGACTTACTTGCCCTGGCACAAAACGCCCAGGCTTAAATGTGTTTCTGTCTCTCCCTTCTCCCTCAGGCTGTCAGCTGCCTCTTCTGTCTGCTGCAGGTCTCCTGCCTCTGACAGCGGTTTCTAATCTCTTGTGGACTTTAAAAAGAAATGCTTGTTAGAATTGTTTGTAGAGTAAGAGTCAATGGGCTGTAAGCGAGCGACTGCCTTACGGGTGGAGTGTGAGTTTAGGGTCGATGGTGCAGCTGCCCAGAGGTCTCTTCTGCTTATTCCTGGCAGTTCTCCAGACATTCGTTCTCGGGTTGAAGGTAAGGGAGATGTTGTTCTAAATACATAAGAGGCTTATTAATGGCCAGGCATGCACAGACTAATTGCTTCCTGCTGTTTACACATAATCAATCACATCCACAGTTTGGAACCACTAGGCAAGCGGCAGAGTGGAGTGGAAAGATGACTGGATGGGGAGGGGCCTCAGAGGTCTGGGCTGCTCCATCCTTCATGTTCAAGTCTATTCTGTCCTAACAAACCAGAACAAAAGCCTCCCGTGCTCCCATGTCCCTGGCCCCACTGCCTTCTCCCTCTCGCCTCCTCTTCCAGCAAACTGCTGTTCTCACGGCCTCCCCATTCCTTCTCTCCCAGTCTCCCCTCCACTCCGTTCACCTCAGTCCCTGCACAGCCCATGTCACCTCCCCAGCCCTTCAAACAGCACTGGCCCCTGCCCCACACGATGCCCTGGGCCTCTCCCAGCACTACGGGCCTCCCAGTTGCAGAAGTCAGGAAACTGCGCTTTGTCCCTGTACCTCCCACCCGCTGCGGAGCCGGGACAGCCCAGGTCCTGCTGTTGATACCACCTGGACGCGTGTGGACTGTGTCTATGCTTCCAGCCTGATCTCCATCTCCACTGCCACCAGGCCGCCCTCAGCCCCCTCACCTGTCACGGGGACAGCCTCAGTGGCCTTGTCCCTGGTGGCCACATCACTGGCCTCTGTGCCCATCCTCTGGGCCCTTCCGGCGCTCGCCACACTGCAGCCAGGAAGACATTGAGTGCACGAGGTCATGGTCAGCGCCGCCCCCTGCTCTCTCCTCCTCTGCCCTTATTAAAGCTTTTCCATTGCTCTCTGGATAAAAATCAGAGACAAATCTTTGTCACACCTGCTAGTGCAGGGAGGGAGGGGCAGGGTCTGGCCACTACCACCTCTCCAGTCCCCACCTCTCCCTCCCCAAGCTTTCTGGAAGGCACTGTGCCCCTCCCCACATGGCCTTTGTCTCTGTGGCTCCCTCTTTCAGCCTCTCCTCCCCACCACCCCTCACTCCTCCTTCAACTTGGCTCAGATAGTCAGTCCTCAGTGAAGCCACCAGCCCCCCGACTCTCCTGCCGGAGTCAGCTCTGTCACAGAGCCTCATTCGTCTGCAGGGGCACTTTCGGCTGGGGCTGGAATCCTACCTGGATTCCTAGGGTGGTTCCTTGATCCTCACCACCTTCCTGGGGAGCAGAGGCCCCTCCGCTCTTGCTGGACACCAGTTTTCAGTGCCTCGCCGGCAGGCTGCCCTCCACAACAGACGCCCCGGCTCCTCCTTGAGGCCTGGCCCAGTCCTGGAACGGAGGCTGGATTGCTTTGCCACTGCCTGCCCGTGTGACTTTAGACAAATCACGTTACCTCTCTAGGGTGCTGCTCAGCGTGGGGGAGGGCCTCCACGGGCTCTTGGCATCTAGAATAATGACAGAAGAGTCACTATTCTTATTAGTCTTAATAACAATCCTTTGAAGTGAGTTCTATTATTATCGATATTATCTCTATGTAAATGGGAACCAGGTGGGTGGGGGGACGTGACGTGTCCAAGATGCCACAGCTATGAAGTGGCAGAATCAGGACTCACACTCAGATCTGTTTGGTCCCAAAGCCCAAGCACATAGTCATGAGAGCTGGGGACAGGCAGCTCGGTGATGGCTCTGAGCGTGGAGGCCTCGGCCAGGGCCTTGGTTGGCAGTGAGGACGGAGCTGGCGCCACGTGGGTGCTGGGTTATTGATTTGGAGGTTACCAGGTGGGTTAGCTAACCCTTTCCTGACCTCCTCAGACTTCTGTGGGGAAGGTCAAGGAGCTCCTGGCCCGGAGGAGAGGCTAAAATCTCAGTGGGTGGGGCAGGGAGGTTCTGCCAAGTCCACGGGTCAAAGCTGGGCTTGACCTCTAAGTATGAGCACGGGGTGGAGCAGGGGCCTCCCCTGGGGACAGCCAGGGTGACAGGGCTCCCAGGAAGTGGCTGAGGAAAGTCTCTGGATTTGTTGGGAGGCAGCAAAGAGCTCTGGAGTCAGCCTGGTTTTATAAAACCAGCCTGACCCTTCCTGTGTGCTGTGTGGAGTCAGCCTGGTTTAATAAAACCCCAGCCTGACCCTTCCTGTGTGCTGCGTGGCTTTGGGAGCTCACTCTACCTCACTGAGCCTCAGTCCGGATCTGTAAAATGGGGACACCATCCCTTGTCCTTTAAGGTGGTGAAGATTAAAAGGATGCCTGGCACAGAGTAGGCCCTTGTGCTTCAAAGGCCCTTTGCCCACCTCTCCCTGCCCAGCCCCAAGGCCACCCCCAGGGAGCGGAGGGAGCAAGCGTTGGCTCAGTATCAGAGAGAGAAGCGTTAATATCCCTGATATTAAAAAATAACTGTATCTCCATTCTGCCTTGTGGCGGGGACAATGCATTGGCGTTCTCACATACCGGAGGAACTCTGTCCATGCAGGTATTTTCTAGAGAGACAGACAGACAGACAGAACGAGAGGGAGGAGGAGCTCCTGTGAAGGTTCTGTGTGTGTGTGTGTGTGTGTGTGTGTGTGTGTGTGAGAGAGAGAGAGAGAGAGAGAGAGAGAGAGAGAGAGAGAAGAGAGAGCCAGCGAGCCAGTGCCTGGGTAACAGTGACTTGTGTGTGGGGGTAGGGTTGCGGTGGGTGTGAGCGGGTGGGTGGTGGTGAGGGCACCTCCCTGGAGCAGGGGAATGGTTCGAGGAGAGTGACTTGGTAATACCCCATACCAAACGTATTGAGATGCTAAGCAGCTCTGAAGATCTGTGTCTGATTTTCATTCAAGCTGCGGAGGCAGAGGGTGTGATGGGAGGGGCGATAGCTCCATCACTGCAGGGAAGGTCTGATTTCAGGAGCCAGAGCCAGGGTCATGGCCGGCACTGAAGCCACCCCCACCCACACCACGGCGGCAACCTTCCCAGCCACTGCCACCGTTCTCGTCACCATAGCCAGGTGACACAACGAGCGCCCTGGCCCCTGTGTTAGGCCATCTTGGTTGCTGGACATCAAGGCCTAGTCTCCACTGCTACAAACCAACGGAGGGAATGCCAGCCCAGGGCTCCGCATTCAGAAACCCTCCACCCCTGCCTCTAGGGACCCTGTGCTCATCTGTCACATGGGCAAAGAAGACTCCTATCCTACCTCCATCCCATTTTATCCACCCACATTTTCTGAGGCCTGACAAGGGGGACTTGTGCTGGGTGCTAGGAACTGGTGACACATCACCCGCCCTGCGGACACTCCTAATCTGATGCTACAGACAGACTAATGTAGACCGTTTCATGGCAATGAGCAAGCGACTGTAGGCTTCAAAGGAGGGAGAGTGAACAGCGGCGTGGGCGTGGTATGCACGGAAGGATGAAGGGAGTGACTGCCGGGCCCAGAGAGGGAAGGTGACTTCTCCTGGGTTGCATAGCCAGCAGCAAAGCCAGGGGACCAGAACCTGATCTCCTGGCTCCTCATCCAGCGCTCTGACCCTACCTTGGGCCGTCTCACCATGGAGCAAGCAGATCATGGAGAAGGAGCCAGGCTGTGGGTTTGTTCATCTGTCAGCCTCGGGGGAAGGTGGCGTGGGGGAGTCTGGGTGCTGATCCCCAGCAGGGCAGGTGGAAAGCAGCAGATGGAAGGGGCCGTCATAGATGCAGTGCCCATCTATGACATCTGGGTGCTTTGCAATTCCCTCCCCACTCACATCACACCAAGGCTTGCTGGACATCACATCATCGGGCTCCCCAGAGTCTCAGAGCAGGAGGGCAACCTGTCCAAGGTCACCTGGCCAGGAGGCAGTGAACTAAGATGTGAACCCTCCAGCCTATGTGTGTCCCCTTGGCCAGAGAACTCCCTGGGGTAGGTTTCTCAGGAGGGAGATAGAAGGTAACTTGGACACTGGAGACCTGTTCGTGGTTGAGGGATCACCTAGGAGGAGGCGTTCTCAAGAGTCCAGTTTAATTTGGATTTGTTCTAAATGCAGGGTTACTCCCTCGGATGCGAGTGGTAGAGGGGATGAGAGCCTATTTCTGCCCCCACTGCGGCGCCCAGGGCCATGGGGGGTCCAGGCTGTCTGAACCCCAGCTATGCTGTTGCTGGCCCTGACCCAAGGTCATTTGTTTCGGGAAGAAAGGCAGCTTCTCAGTCCAGCGTGCCCCACCCTCCCTGGCTCTGAGCTGGGAGCTAGGGTGAGGCTGAAGGATGTTTCTGGTGAAAGCAGATTCCCTGGTAAGGGGCCGGCTGGGTGGGATGGCACTGTTGGGGCAGGTCCATCAGACGGATCTCCACAGGGATGTTTCCTGGGGCTGCTGGTGACAGGCCCCCTCCCCGGGCTGTGGAGGAACTACTTTTGACGTGGAGACAGTCTGGTCCCACACCTGGGCTCAGCCGACCTTCCCCGTGGCCTCATGGGCAGGGGCCCAGCCTCTCTGATGCCTCCGCCCAATAAACCCCAGAAATCACCAGACCCCTGCCTCGTTCTAGCTGGATCCCGTCTGTTGAACCCATCCCCTCTTTAACTCCATCATCCTCCTCTCTCCTGGCCACTGCCTCTGGGGGCATGTCTTCCAGCCTCCAGATCCCGCACCTCCAATTTAACCTCCACCCACAGCCAGGGTTGTCTTTCTAACAAAATACTTGCCTTCGCATCACCTGCAGCCAGCCCACTGCCTTACGAGGAAGCCCCGGCTACCTGGCCTGAGAAACAAAGCCCCTAGTGGTCTGGCTTCTGCTTCGCTCTGCACAGCGTCTCGCACTCCGGTCCTCTCCTCTCTGCTCTGGGCTTGGCATGGGCTGCTCCTTCTGCCTGGCACCCTCCCCTCACCCCGCCACCTCCCGCAGAGCATGACTTCTACTTCTGCAGATCGCAGCCTGGACATCACTTCCTCCTTGAAGCCTTCCCTGAACTGAACCCCTGAGTCTAGTTGGGTGCCCCCCAGTCCCCCTAGCCCTCACCCGTCGGTCATCCCATCATCATAACCGCTCACTGCAATAAGACTCTCAGGGGGAGTGGGCTGTGCCAGGCGTTTCGCCCACATTGCCTGATTCCATCCTGGCACTGACTGCAGTGTGGAAAATGCGATTGTTCATCTCACCCCCCAAACTGGGAGTGCCTCACGATCGCCCCTTCAGGGAGGAGGAAGTGGGGAGGGATGCGTTCGAAGGCCCCAGTGGGCGAGTGGCTGCTGTGGCTGAGTTCAAGGATCCCAGCTTAGCCAGCACTCCACCCCACATCCCACCCTGGATATCTTGGCTTCCTGGGGACTGTTCCCAGGTACTGGGGATGCCAGCTCTTTTTAGATTTTAGCCTGAGTCTAGCCCTCCCCAGCAACTCCTTCAGGCCAGGATCTGAGTGGCTTCCCAGGGAGGGGAGCCCAGAATTCACAGCCCTCTCCTGTCTGGCTCTCCCACCTCTACTTCCAAGTCCCTCTGCTGGCCCCTAAAGTTCCTAGCCTTCCCCGATCCTGACCTCCTGGCTTTCAGATGTCGCCTCCTGCTGGTCCTGGATCCCCATCCACACTTTGGCCACCCGGCCTCCAGCTCACTGGCTCTGTGGAGTGGTTTCAGAGAAGGGTTTCTGTCCTTGGACCCTGCCTGAGGCCCCGCCTGGCCCTGAGTCTCCACCTGGGCTTGTTCTGTGGGCTCGTTCCCCTATCAGAGCTTGTGAACCCAAACACGGGAGCCCAGCGCTCTGGCCCCACCTCCTCTCCCCATTACCGCCCGGGGGCTGGGGGAGCTGGGGATGATAAAGTTGTCTGGGAAGGAGGAAGCTAAAGATGTAAAGGAGCCCGTGAAATCCCCGGTGACAGCCGTGACCACTGTGGCTCGAGCCATTAAACACGGAGCTTTAACGGCCCCCAAAATATACCTGGGGCACTTGTCAGCGGCTCCTGCTCATCACATGTGCACATGCGGCCGTGCACACACAGTCTCAGTGAGTGGCACAGAGGGTAGGACGGGAAACCTGGGAGGGGTGCCCGCAGCACCCTTGGCTTAGGGACAGACGGGAGGCTGGCGGCCGGGAGCAGACTTCCTAGTCTGCCCCTCATGGCCTCTGTGCTGCAGTGGTGCCATCTCGGCTCACCACAACCTACGCCTCCGGGGTTCAAGCAATTCTCCTGCCTCAGCCTCCTGAATAGCTGGGATTACAGGCACGCACCACCATGCCTGAGCAATTTTGTATTTTTAGTAGAGATGGAGTTTCTCCATGTTGGTCAGGCTGGTCTCGAACTCCCGACCTCAGGTGATCCAGCTGCCTTGGCCTTCCAGAGTGCTGGGATTACAGGCATGAGCCACCGCACCCAGCCTGGATGCTATTTAATATCCACCCTCCTCTTGTTCCTCGGCATAGCTCCTGAGGACGCGGCACACACCCGGCACGCTGGCACATCCTGTTGCCTTGCCCATCTGTGAAAATCCCTAAACCAGAAGCTCAGGCTTCGTCTGAGTTCCATGTGGTCGGGTTGGAAACCCTGGATGGGAACTCCGGTCTCTGGGTGCTGGCCTTGCTGCTCACTTCTGAGTGACCATGGCCTCCCTGTCTTTGGGCCTCAGATTCCCTATCTGAGAAGTTCCTGTCCTGCCCTGGTCATCCTGCGGGTGACCTGGAGCATCCTGCGGGTGGCTGGCTGAAACCCAGTTGTGGGTGTGGGCAGCCTGTGGTCCCTGCAGCCTGGGCATGGATGGTGGCCTGGCAGCTGCAGGACCCCAGAGCTCCCGGGGCACTCAGGGCTGAGGAGGTTCTGTACTTCTGTGGGCAGTCGCTTTTGTTCAGACAGCGCCAGGCATGAGGCATACAGTACAGACTCGAGGATGTTTCTCAGGCCTGAACTTAGCCACCAAATCCTGTTAGAGTGAATCTTCAGGAAACATTTAGGAATCCCTTCTGTGCCATTCCCTGACAAGAGAGTCCTGTGGCCCAGTTCTTGCTTCTTCTCCAGCTGAGGGTCTTACCACTCCTACCTTCCCAGCTCCAAGGAAGAAGCACTTGGAACTTCCCATGCCTGTCTACCACAGCCTCTCTGCTCCCCTCAGCTGCTGCCCCAGCCGGTGCACCTCTCCCCTTCACCCTGGCTCTCCGCCTGTGACCTCCACTTCAAACAACCCCAACTTCAGGCCTCCAAAGCCTTCCCTGCTTCCCCCGTCTGGGTTAGGGCTGCCCCAACCTCCTGTATGTCCGAGTCACAGAACTGATCACAGCGGCACAGCCATGCTTCCTGGTGTCTCTCTCCTCCAGGCCCTGGGGACTTGAGGGGGCCGGGGGATGGCTTCTCCAAGGCTGGGCCTGGCACACAGTGGGGGTCCACACAGACTTGCTGAGTGGATGGAAGACCCCAGGGCAGCTCGTTTGGCAGGCTGTGGCACAGGCACTGGGCACAGCGGCAGCCTGTGGATGGCTGGCTGAAACCCAGTGGTGGCTGGGTGGCTTCCCACTGGCTCTGCAGCGACGCGAGGACTGCCACGTGCAGTCATTTCTAAGGCCGGGGCCGCTCTGTGGGGCAGCTGCTCTCACGGTGTGTTCCACCCACTGTGCCACAGACATGCTTGCTCAGGGGCCATCCTTCTAAAGAGCCAGACATGGGGTCGGGTGGGACTCATGCCAGCCAATCCCTCCTGGGCACATTTCCCCCACACAGATGGCCTTCCCCTCATGTCCCCAAGGGCCACAGGGCTCAATCCTTCCATCTCAGTATGGGTTAACTTTGCCCTTTCCAGGAGTCATCAGTCATAGGTAACAGGAGGCAGGGTGTCAGGGACTTTTATGCTTAAGTTCCTGAACAGAAAGCTGCCTGCCCTGCCCGGTGGTAGCCCGTAACAAGACCAAACTCCTGGTGTGGTGGCTCACACCAGTAATTCCAGCACTTTGGGAGGCCGAGGCAGGTGGATCATGAGGTCAGGAGATTGAGACCATCCTGGCCAACATAGTAAAACACTGTCTCTACTAAAAATACAAAAATTAGCTAGGCGTGGTGGCATGCGCCTGTAGTCAAAGCTGAGTCAGGAGGCTGAGGCAGGAGAATTACTTGAACCCGGGAGGCAGTTTGCAGTGAGCCGAGATCACGCCACTGCACTCCAGCCTGGCAACAGAGCGAGACTTGGTCTCAAAAAAAAAGACCAAACCCTCAATGGATGATCTGCAATGGAAAAGGTCAGCCTGGGGTGAGGGTACAGGTGATGGGAGAAAAGCAGGCCCAGCTGGAAGGGACAGAGACTCCAGGCAGGCAGGCCATGTGGTGACAGCCCTATCTGGCAGGCCGCCCCCTTGGAAGGGACTGACAATGGGGTCAGTGTCCTGGAAGGGGCAGGCAGAGGTGACCAGAAAGATTTAAGTGCAGGCAATTGGCAAAGGGCAGGCTCAGAACAGACCTCAAAGCCTGGGATTAGGGACCCTAGAGGAGAAACTAGAAAAGAGGCTGGGGGGATGGTAGGTGGGGGAGGAACCATAAACCAGTTACTTAACTTCTCAGGCTTAATTTTTCTCATCTGTAAAATGGGGATAATAAGAGTAGCTTCCAGCTGGGGATGGTAGCTCATGCCTGTAATCCAGCATTTTGGGAAACCCAGGGAGGGGGATCACTTGAGGCCAGGAGTTCAAAAACTAGCCTGGCCAACATAGTGAAATCCTGTCTCTACTAAAAATACAAAAAAATTAGCTGGGCGTGGTGGCGCGCGCCTGTAGTCCCAGCTACTTGGGAGGCTGAGGCAGGAGAATTGCTTGAACCTGGGTGGCGGAGGTTGCAGTGAGCCGAGGTCGCGCCACTGCACTCCAGCCTAGCGCCTGGTGACGGAGTGAGACTCTGTCTCAAAAAAAAAAAATAAAAAAAATAAAATAAAATAAAAAAAATAAAGAGTAGCTTCTTCATAGAATTGTTCTGCGAATGGAATGAGTTAATATAAATACAGCTCTTAAAACAATGCCTGGCTGGGTGTGGAGACTCACACCTGTAATCCCAGTACTTTGGGAGGCCGAGGCAGGCAGATCACTTGAGGTCAGGAGTTCAAGACCAGCCTGGTCAACATGAAATCCTGTCTCTAGGAAAAAAACAAAAATTAGCCAGGCGTGGTGGTGCACACCTGTAATCCCAGCTACTTGGGAGGCTGAGGCAGGAGAATCGCTTGAACCCGGGAGGCAGACGTTGTGGTGAGCTGAGATCGTGCCACTGCTCTCCAGCCTGGGTGTCAGAGCAAAACTTTGTCTCAGGAAAACAAACAAAAAACAATGCCTGACACATATTTGCTGCGCCTATTACTATTGATGACTGTGTGTGTTTTTGCAGCTGTTACTGTGATGCAAACAACAGTCATGTACTGAGCAGTGAGGACGTGCTGGGTGCTTGCCATGCAGTGCCTCATCTTCTTTTCCTTTTTCTTTTCTTTTCTTTTTTTTTTTTTTGAGATGAAGTCTCACTCTGTCGCCCAGGCTGGAGTGCAGTGGGGCAATCTCGGCTCACTGCAACCTCCACCTCCAGGATTCAAGTGTTTCTCCTGCCTCAGCCTCCCGAGTAGCTGGGACTACAGGCACCTGTCACCACGCCCGGCTAATTTTTGTATTTTTAGTAGAGATGGGTTTCACCATGCTGGCCAGGCTGGTCTCCATCTCTTGATCTCATGATCTGCCCGCCTTGGCCTCCCAAAGTGCTGGGATTACAGGTGTGAGCCACTGCGCCAGGCCCGAAATACCTCATTTAATCTCACTACACTCTAGAGATAAATACTCATATCCTGGTTTGCAGAGAAGGCCTAGAAGGATGAGGTCAGTGGCCCTGGGTCACACAGCTAGGCAGGGGCAGAGGGATGGGGACCTGGAAGTGGGTGTCTGACCCTGGAGCACACAGTTGGACCTCTACCCCAGGGCTCCTTTCTCTGTGGGGCAGTGGGATCTTGACCTGGTGAGGCTAGTGAGCAGGGAGCCTGCTGTGAGGGAGCCCCCAGATAGCCACCATCGGGGCTGGGAGGGTGGTTGGGAGGAGGGGCCCCACCCCCAGGCCCTGGGATAGAGGCCCTGCCTGAACCCTCCTTCTACCATCTCATTTCCAACAGGGACTCTTTTAAGAGCAATGGCCAGCTTGCTAGCGGACTTCAAAGATAGTATTTGATGAGTTTTAGCAGCTTCAGCAAAACTCTAATTTGAATTTCAGGCGCTGGTGTGTGATTTCCTCAGTGACAGCTCCGAGGGATGCTTGGGCTCGGCTGTCATCCAGTGGGGCTTCTTGCTGGCTGCCACGGAGGTGCCTGCCTTCCCATCAAGGAGAGGCGGGAGGAGGCTGGGAGGAGCGCGCCTGCCTTCCCAAGGAGGAGACGTGGGAGGCCGAGAGGAGCCAGAAGAGTGGGGCGCTGGGGAGGAGAGGCACAAACAAGTGACAGAGAGAGAGGGGTGTGGGACGAGGGGGCACAGGAGCAGACACAGAGGGACAGAGAGAGAGGGAGAGATGCAGAAAGGGGGAGAGAGCAGAGGAGAGAGAGATGGAGAGAGAGGGAGAAAGAGATGG